>OX453283.1:22559703-22604703 GCA_949710005.1 Ricordea florida | reverse complement strand
TCGGGAAGCATGGCCAGAAACGTGCGGCTGTTACTGGAGAATTTTGTAAGGTGGAATCCGCCCTTCTTCATCAGCTCAATCAATTGTTGTGCTAGCCAGATTGCACGTCCCTCGTTTGGAACGGACTTTAAAACATCGTCGACGTAAAAGTTTCTACACACTGTGCGAGTCACCTCTGGATCAAATTGGTCTTCATTGTCATCTGCGGTTTGATGCACTGCCTTGTTTGCGCAGCAAGGTGACGATGTGGCGCCAAAGATGTGGACGAGCATCTGGTACTCATCAGGGGGGTCGCTTAAACTTCCACTCCACCAAAGGAATCTCAATGCATCGGCATCCTTGGGGAGAACCTTGACCTGATGGAACATGGCTTCCAAGTCGGCAGTAAAGGCAATTTCTTCTTCGCGAAAACGGATAAGGACACCAACAAGACTGTTAGCGAGATCTGGTCCTTGATACAACTGGTCGTTAAGAGAGACACCATTAAACCTTGCAGCTGCATCGAACACCACACGACATTTATTAGGTTTGTTCACATTAAAAATTGGGTGATGCGGTACGTACCAGGTGATACTGCTTTTTCTGACTGTTTCTTCGGGCGTCAACTTTCTTGCGTAGCCCTTATCCACGTACTCGTTAATAACAGCTCTGTACTTGGATTCCAAGTTTGGGTTTCGCGAGAAACGCTTCTTTAGATGTTGAAGTCTTACTTCAGCGGCAGCTCTGTTAAAGGGAAGGCTTGGGTTGTCCATCTTCCAAAGCAAGCCCATTTGGTAATGGTCATCAACCTTTGAGATGGTGGTTTCAATAATCTTCATGGCTTTGCGATCCTCCACAGACATCGACTTTGCAGAAAGCTTTTCTGTGGGGTAAGATTCAACTCGCCAAAAGTCTTCGACTTGGTGACACAAAGAAATCTCTTCACACGAGACATGGTTGAGATTGAACTGGTCTTTCTTGTTGCACTTGATAGAACCTCCAAGGATACTCCATCCGAGGCAAGATCTTATAGCGAATGGCTCGTTCGGCTCTCCTTTCTTGACTTCTAGAGGGATGAAGGCTTCCTGCACGTTTGTACCAATGAGAACAGACACTTTGTTTCTCTCTACCTCAGGGAAGGCAACTTGACGTAGGTGTGGCCACAGGTCCCCTTTTGTACGCACTGCGAGGTGCTTGAGAGGAATGGTGAGGTCTCGCACAGCCCAAGCGTCGCGCACAACAATCTCTGTGAAGTTCTGGTCATCAACTGACGAAATCGTGAAGTCCACCTTTATTCCTTGTTGCCTTTTCTCTCTTTCATTCACAGTAGAGAGGAGAAGCTGGCTGGATTCACCTTGTATTCCAAGTTTTTCCACCAGGGAAGGGTCGATCATAGTCACATCAGAGCCAGAATCGATTAGGCCGTAGGTAGTGACGGCAGTAGTAGTAGAGAGTAATTTTACCCACACATGTTGTTATGATTGTTGTTGTTGTTGTGTTTGAAAATTTTTTTTTGAAAATTTTAATAAAATTTGTTCGAGGATTTATCAGAAAATTAAACAGACTTTTTGCATAGGTTTTGCGACAGAGCCTTAAGCTCTTGTTTTTGCACAGACCTATTAAAAAGAGCTTAATTTATTGAAAAATTATCAGAGTGTTAATCGGATATTGAAAAAATAAAAAATGATTTAAAAAGAAGAATTAAAGTTAAAAATAAAAAAATGGATAACCTTACTGTTGATCAATTAAATAATTTATATAATTGTGAATTAAAAATAATCGCAAAAGAGTTAAAAATAAAAGGAAGATCAAAAATGAGTAAAAAAGATTTTATTAATGAATTTAAAAAATATAAAGAGGAGGAAATTCTTAATTTAATTGAAAAAGTTACTACTAATAGCATTTATATTTGTATTCATGGAAAACTTAAGTATGTTTGTAAAGAATGTGATGGATCACTAATATGCAAACACAATAAATATAAGTATGTTTGTAAAGAATGTGGTGGATCACAAATATGCAAACACAATAACTATAAGTATCGTTGTAAAGAATGTGGTGGGGCGCAAATATGCGAACATAGTAAACAAAAACAACAATGTAAAGAATGCGGCGGAGCACAAATATGTGAACATGGTAAACAAAAAGCTTCTTGTAAGGATTGTAGAAAAAATAAAAAAATGAATTATGATTTAAAGATATAAAATAAAAGAAAATAATGAATAAAGAAGGACAACAAGAGAAAATTATTAAAATTAGTACAAAGGATTTTAATAGATTATGGTAAAAAATTGGAATAAAAGATATGTCTTATAATGATGCTAATTATATATTAAATAAAGTTCATAAAAAATTTGGAGCAGATAAAGAATTTACATTAGAAGAAAGTAAAAAAATGAGAGATAAAGCAGCTGGGTTATATGAAATAGAAAATGATCCTAAGATAAGCGATGAAGAAATGTTGAAAAAACTAAGTTCAATAAGAAATAAAAGATGCAGTATATTGATTTTAAGAGTTAATATATTAGAACTAATTATGTTATATAACCTAAATAATGGTTACATAACAAAAATTTATCTGAATCTTAAACTAAAAGTTATGGGCGACCCCTTAAGATCAAGTTTTTCCCATTCATTGTCCAATATGCTTAAATCAAAGTGGTTTATGACGCTATCATATTTTCGAACTGGAATCGTTGGATAATCCTTTGAGGGTATGTTTGCAAGTAGGTGTGATGGTGAAAGTTTTACAAGTTCTCCATTTTTGGTTTTATTCATATATGAAAATTTATTATCCACTATACTACACATAAGTCTCAGCGGTTCCTTAATCTGAATATTTATGGGGTATAATTTACCCGGATTTATGACTTCAGGAACGCCTAAACCAAACCCCAACCCTCTCGTAAGTTTAATTTTGAAGTTCTTATTTGAATATAGATAGTCAACAGTATCAGTCTCAATTATTGTTATCTTTTCCCCATCAGGATCATTAAGAAAGATTGATTGAATATTACGAAGCGAATATGTACCGGGTTGAATTATTATGAAGCCCTGATTCTTATCATTGAATATTATCTGTTTATCCTTGAAATTAATCAATCTTTTTGTTTGTATATTACAATCCAATAGTTGTATCTCCCGAAGATTTTTAAGAGGGGGATCTAAATAAATCCTAGTTTCTGCCTCATACATTGTTATGCTTAACATTTTGTTTGATTACTCCATATTCATCTTTTTAAATTTTCTATAATCACCGCCTGTGATAAAAAACGACTTACGCGTAAGCTGGAAAAAAATTGTTATGTGATAAAAAACGACTTACGCGTAAGCTGGAAAAAAATTGTTATGTTAATTAACCTGTGATAAAAAACGACTTACGCGTAAGCCGAAAAAAATTGTTATGTTATAAAAAACGACTTGCGCGTAAGCTGGAAAAAATTGTTATGTTATAAAAAACGACTTACGCGTAAGCTGGGAAAAAATTGTTATGTTACAAAAATCGACTTACGCGTAAGCTGAAAAAAAAATTGTTATGTGATAAAAATCGACTTACTCGTAAGCTGAAAAATACAGTCATCTACCGAAATAGATACCACGCTAATCCGCCAGCGACAACTATAAATGCTAATATATTCTTTTCATGCTGTGTTGAGTCAATAATATTTTCCTGTTTCATAAAGTCTGTTTTCGTTGAGGTTTTTGGTTCCTTCGCTTTAGTTTTACCTTCCAGGAGAATATGAGGTAACTTTAACTTTGAAGATCCCATGTTATGGCTTATTCCAACTTTTTTTGCTTCAGTGTTTAGGGAATTGTTCACTCCAAAATTCATATCATTACTAGCTTTCATAAGTTTGTTGTTAAAACCAGTCACGCTTTCAGTATTGATTATCATATTACTTGGCATCAACCACACACCAGGAGCAATAGCTAAATCAAGCCGTAATTTCGCTTCTTGTACAGCTAATTGATACCTTTGGATAGAACTAGAAATGTCATTCTCGATCACACTACTTTCAAATAAAGCTAAGAATTCTTGTTGTGTTTCGATTGCACCACCGTCATTACCGTAAATTGAATTTCTTGTGTTAACTTGTGCACCCAATATGCAGTAAACAAAAGCTTCAGCGGATCGATTCAATCTACCAAGTCCGGCTTTAGTGAGCCCATGCCCACTTGTTGGGATAAACCAAGCATATTTGAAATCAGCAAAGTCATCATTACGGATAAATGAAATTAAATTACCTTTTTCTTTCTTACCACCTTCATCAGCGAATTTATCCGCTTCAACATCATAATTCCGTACAATATGTACATTTTGATATCCCCCTCCTTTTCCATGATATCCTGCACCATAATCAAGGAATATATCTCCCAATCCGCCGTTTCTACCCCCATTCCATCTAAAATCGGAATTATTGGCAATTCCAAATTCTGCACACAATCGTTGATATGCAACTTTACTATAAGGACTATTATTTATTACAAAAGGTTGCTCATCGGGTAAGGGGAGACTCAATTCATATAATATCCGCCTTATTGTGAAATATATATGAAACTTTATGAAGCTATTTACTACTCTAGGATAATTTAGACTTTCAAAAGGGCTTATACCGCAACCAGATGTTGCACACCAAACTGCAAAGTTAAGTTGTTGAGGCCAATAATTCATATCAGGGACGTTCAACCATTTTCTACTCTGTTTTCCAGATTTGAATGTTACAACTTGAGATGTAAATATGTTTCTCATCTTTGCTGTGAATTTCTTCGTATTTGAAACGTATATATCAAGATAGGTTAGCATTTTTGTTATATCAGTTGTAAAGTCATCAAATTTAATAGCAGGTATTGGATAAGATTGGTTGGTTATGGATAAACTTTTTGGAAAAGAACTCACTTCAATTGATCCCAAGCCTAAATGTTCCCATAAAAGTTTTTTCAAATTAAAAGGAAGATTATCAGACCATGTTTTTCCAGTAGGATCATCATTAGACATGATAGTAATCCCATTATATTTCCATTTAATATATCCTCCATATGAATCATTAACAAATGTAAATTTATCAAGGTTTGCCCTTGGGTACTTTTTACTGAAATCATTGAGTAACATTTTATTACTTTTTAGAATAAGATGTAAAGTCTTTAAAACATTTCGCTGTTATTTCCAATACCCGCAAAACAATTACATCCTACATCTGTTCTCTCATATGAAATTTTTAATGTGTGGGACCGGTTAGTTCTTTTAATATTTCCTCTCGAACTTCTCTCCTTATCTGATTCATATTTAAGTTTTTTTCTGTATCGTTCCTGTTTTTTTGACGTATTTCTAGTTTTAGTTTTTCAAACTTTTCAACTTCTGATAAAATTAGAGAAAATTCTTGGTCAGAGATTGTGTTATCTTTCAGAGCCTTTGAAACCAAGTCGTGAATGGTGTTTACTTTTGCTTTTGCTATAGAAACTGTCTGTTCATGTTTACTAACTTTATGGGAAAGTCGTTTAGAAGCCGCACCGAATCCAACCGATATTCCCCCACAAAATCCACCAACAACACCTAATGGGATACCAACAACAGCACCAAAACCAGTAAGGGAAGTTCCAAGTCCACTTGCAGATAGGATAACTGAAATCACTCCACTACAAACACTTATTTTTGTAAATATACCTCTCGCTCGATTATACTTTTTCCTAACATCCTCGTAATGTTTAATTTCCTTTTGAAGATTATTTAGTACTTCGCATGACTTTTGTATTCTGAAATTATTTGGATCTCCATTAATAGGTAATTGTGGATAAATTCTATTGTAGTCTTCCATATTGTATTTTACTGAACGATATGATATCTTTAGATCTACTTAATTTCTCTTCTTTTTAAACTGTTCCACAAAATATAGAACCACAGCCATTATCAAAAGCCAAGCATTCCTACCCAAAAAGCTAATGACCTCACCCGCTGTTTTGAAAAGAAAGCTTACAATCGCTCCAACCATCCCTGGTAATATTTCACCTAGTTTCTTACCAATAGCTTTAAACCCATTACCAACACCTTTACCTAATGTTGTTAGACCTTTTGAAAGATTAGAAACGATAACACCAATAACCACACCCACAGCACTTACAACAGAAAATACTGTAAAACCGTACTTTTTGAAAATGTATTTTACGCGATCGCGCAATGACATTCTATTTTGTATTCTTTCTTCTTCATCCTCTAAACGAGCCAAATCTTCTTCATTATTAACAATTTCTCTTTCATCAGCTTCAATTTGACTGCTTTCCTCTGGTGTAATATTAGTTTTATCTCTTTTAATTTTTATATTTTCTTTTAGTTTATCAATTAAACCTTTTTTCTTTGTTTTTTCATTATTAATTGAATCCAAAATCTCTTCTGCTGAAGGACCAAGGCTATTTCTTATTGTTTTTGTATCCATTACTTTTTTGCTTACATTACCATCTCTATCATAAAAATTTTGCCACTTAACTTTATTAGGATCATCACGCATTATTCCAACTTGTAATTGGCCAAAATCATCATACCTAAAATCAAATTTTGCTTTTGCTTTGGGGTATTTATTTTTAATCTCTTGCCAGGCTTTATCTTTTTTTCTTTGTATATCCTCAATATCTTCTCCTGATAATTTTGTATATCCTTTTTTGGTTTTTGGTTTTGCACCGCCAAATGAAGTTTCTGCTACCGCATCATAATCAGGGTTAATTATTTTAGTTGTTGATGATATTGGTTCCATTTCCATATTTTTTATATCAATATCATCATCTTTTGTTTTATTTAGTTCAGCAGGATCTAATTCTTCTCCTCCTTCTGCCATGATTTTTTACTCATCAGTAAGAAATCTTTAAACTAATCACATAAAATTAACTCTAAAAACCTAAAAGAATTTACTAACCATATAACCCAATGCCAACATACCACCACCTACATATAACATTTCACCCATCTTTTGATTTTCACTTGGTCTATAATAATCAGCAAATTTTGGTTCATGCATTTGACTATATAATTTCAAAGCTTCATCGGTATTAGAAATATTTTTTGAGGCTTGGTATTTATCATCCTTTTGTTGTACTTTCCAATCAATTAGTTTCTGTCTATTTTCCTGAAATGTTGCATAATCTTTTTGATATTTTTCTAATGCCTTATCGTGTCGTATTCGTTCCGCATCTGTTTTATCACCTGAGAGATATTTTGCAAGATATGATCCACCAACAAAAGCGGTTGCATTCAATATAGCTCCTCCAAACATCATTGCTATTGTTGCCATTTTTTAAATTTGAGGTTATTATCCTTTAGGTCGGTAAAATCTTTTGATCCTCTAAATATTTTTTTAGGTACATACTACCTGATAGGACAGCTACCCATTTAGCATAATTTGTAATACTTGAGGAGGGGTCGTTCATAAATGATTCTCTCATGGCCTTTTTAGCTACATATCCAACTAAAGCTGCCAATCCAACAAGGACTGCTGAATCAGTAACAGTTTTCACAAGTTTGTTTTCAGTTGACATAATTTTTTTTACTCATCAGTAAGAAATCTTTAAACTACTTATTTCATATCATTCCTATTTTAAGAGGTTGTGATGCTGGTTGCGGGTTTTGTATTGTAATATTTGCAGGTTGAGACATTTGTGAAACATTATTTTCCTTCGGGGTTTTATTATAATATCTCATAAACATATCAAATGCTGTAAAACCTATTCCAACAATAGATAAAACAGTGGTAAAAGATAGCTCTGGAATCCATGCTTTAGGTTCACTCTCTTCATTTTTAATCTCCTCTTGTTCCTTTTCGCGTTTCATTTCCCTAGCTAATGCTTCTCTAGCTTTTTTATTGCGTTCTGCTAGTGCCTTACCAGCTGCAACCTTTTTAGGATCTTTCTCTTTCTTTTTAGGAACTTTCTTTTCAGGCATGGGATCCATTGTAATTTGTTCAACTTCTTCTGACATTATTATTTTATTTCACAAAGTAAAGAATCTTTAAATCAGTATCTGGATAAGTTTTGCTTGCATCACTGCGTATTTGTTCTTTTAGCGTCTCAATATCTTTTATAATTTCTTTAAATTTTTGGTTTTTATGATCAATCATCCTTTTAACATCTGCAATAAGTTTTAAAGCTTTTTGATTTTCAATTTCCATATCTCTTTTATATTCTACAAACATTATTTTTATTTTTGTATTCAGTTGTGTTAATTAGTATGTTCAGTTTTGTTGGAATCATCTATATTTTTACTTGTAACTTGTTGTATTTTACCTATTTTAACATGTTTAGCAACCTGGAATAAACCGCTAGCAAGTGCTGTCAACCTTCCTGCTTTCAACGCTAATAGACCTAAAATGTTTGTCAGTTCGCGATTAACCAAATCATCATTCTTCAAATCAACACAAAGAGCTTCTATATCATCCACAGGGACCATGTAAGAAATAACTTTAGAAACTAATTGAAGAGATGAATCTACCAACCCACCATTAATTTTCTTACCTAATACTGCCTGATATCGATTATAATATTTTTCAATGTCTTTTACCGATAATTTTTTTATATCACCCAGACTCATATCAACTCCCAAATATTCCTTTGTAGTTCCAAGAGCAGCTAGAATAGCTAGTGATTCTTTTTTTATCTCAACTTCATTATTATAATTATCTTTTACCTCAGTCTTTTCTTCTTCAATATAATCTTCAACTTCTGTCATATTATAATTTTCTTACCTACAGTCAGGTCTTTAAATTTATAACTTCAGGTATCTCCAAATAGCAATTAAATGGGTGTCGTAAACATAAACAAAGCCTAGAATATTTTTCAGTTTTTAATAATTGCATAAATTTTTTACTAGTTTCAGGGTCTAAATCACCACCATAATCTTCGAAAAACATCTTCATACCTTTTTGCGATGGGTTATGGAAAGTAACAACGCAAGCCACATTTTCACGGAATGGTTTTGCTATCGATGTTAATTGCTGAGTGAGAACCCACATTGATAATCCATGATGTCTTCCTGAGAATGCTAAATCAATAAACTTGTTTGATCGTTTTTTCAAATCATTAGAAACAGCACAATCATCTAAAATTATTAATGTATTTGTTCCAGAGAATAAAGTTTGACAATCAGTTAACAATTCATTAATCTCATCAACGTTACTAGCATCTGGTGATAATACATAGAAATGTTTATCTTTATTAGCAAAATTATGATAGGTTTTATTTTTAGCATAAGTTGGGCATATTAAAACAATGTATTCAAAAACTTTTCGGAATGGACCTCGGAGTTGATCAATTATGTACTTTGTCTTTCCACAATTTGTTGGACCAGTTATAATGCAATGAAAAGGAATTTTTTCTCTTAATTCTTCCA
Organism: Ricordea florida; assembly: GCA_949710005.1. NCBI lineage: Eukaryota > Metazoa > Cnidaria > Anthozoa > Corallimorpharia > Ricordeidae > Ricordea > Ricordea florida. Next base: position 22,595,357 of record OX453283.1, on the reverse strand, counting down.
TATTTTAACTAATACATGATTGATCTTAAGTTTGAATTCATAACCTCCATTAACGCATCAGCTACCACAAACATGTAACAATTCATAATGCCAGACCCACTAAGTTTTCTTTTAATTTCAATTTTTACACCATCTTGTGCGTTATTTAAGGCCAGACCCCCTCCGTGAATACCATTATCTGGGTGAGTTCTCAAATCTAACCACAAAGCAAACTTTTTACTATAAAAATCCTTTTCCTTTACCGACCAAAGGGAAGAACCACTGAAACGTTTCTTTATCGAATCCCATAGGTCTGAAGGTACCATTCCCTTAGAGTAGAAACGATTTGGTACACCATTAACATCGATATTGATTGAGGTTATACCTGGATTGAAAAAATTCTCAGAATCTCGCGCTCCTCCGCCGTATGGTAATGTAAACAAACATAATATCCCCGTAATTGATCTTCTAGGTAGATTAATATGTTGATTTATAACGCTGTCTGTAGGTCTGGATATAGTGAAAGTTTTGTGTAGAGTTACATTTTCATAAAAGAATCCTTTACCAACCTGATAAGCTGACTGTGCCTCGCGAGCTAAGTATTCACTTGATATGCAAGAATATTCCAACTCGAGGTTTGTTATTTTGTAAGTTGGAGTCTTGGTCGCGTCAGAATAAACAACAATATCGTTAACTGGAGCTAGTGTAATCTCAAAGATTATTTGATGATCTAATGCCTTTGGATAGAAAACTCCATGATCGTTGAGAATAGGATGTTTTAGTGGGATATGATACTTTGTGTTGTGTACTACTGCAAGAGCTACTTCTTTTGCATCTGTGTCTACCTTATCACCCGCATTTGTGCGGAGCTTCCTCATGTTTTCAGAAGAAATACCTTGCCTTAATCTATCCTCCCGTTCTTCATCTGTTAAGGATAAGTCATGGTATGTTTGAAATAGATCGTATCTTTGAGTATCCTGTAGTGTTTCACCGCCAAAAAGAACCCTGAGTCTGGATACAAGGTTACTACCTACATTATTCACTAGGGTGTTATCTTCATGCCCCTCAACAGTCAAGTTAAATACTAGATATACACTTCCTGGCACAATCACTAAATTTTCAGAAAGTTTTGGAATATTTATATATAGTGTTTCTCCCGGATTAGCTGATGAAGGATTTAGTGTAATTCTGTGCAATGTTGATTCCGCTTTCAAACCGAGTGGCTCTCTCGGAATCCTGTTTGGGTTAATTTTTTCAGATACGTTTGTCATATTTATTTTAAGGAATGGTGTAGTAATCTTTAAATGAGTAACGAAAGCATATCCAGAAGGTTATCGAAAATATATTATTCAACTGATGGATATTGGAAAGGATATTCAGCAATACCTAAATTAGCCGAGAGAGCAAAAGTAAATGAAAATTTGGCTAAACAATGGCTTGAGAAACAGGCAATATGGCAAATATATCTACCAGCACCAAAATATATCCCTAGACCGCACTGGACTGTGGATAAACCTAATCAGATTCACCAAGCAGATTTATTATTTTTACCGCATGATAGAGTTGGAAGAAAAACATATCGATATGCATTGGTTGTTATTGATGTGGCCTCAAGATACAAAGATGCTGAACCATTAACCTCAAAAGAAAGTCATGAGATATCCAAAGCTTTTGAAAAAATATATTCCAGAAAAATGAAATATCCTAAAACATTAATTGTTGATCCTGGAAGAGAATTTATGGGTGATGTTACAAAACTTATGAATTACCATAATGTGAAAATACAGAGAAGTGAAGCTGGAAATCATAGAGCTCAAGCATTTGTTGAAAGAGCAAACAGAACATTAAGCGAACGATTATTTAGTCATCAATATGCGCAAGAAATGATTAGTGATGAAAGATCAAGAGTATGGGTGAAACGATTACCACATATTTTGAAAACTTTGAATAATACACCAACAAGAATAACCGGTAAAGAACCCGATAAAGCTATAAAACTGAAAGAGTTGGATATTGAATCAAAAAATTATAAGCGAGTTGTTGGTCTTGATGAGGTTAGACTACCAATTGATGTTAAGGTTAGATATTTACTTGCCCCTGGTGAACTTGAGGGTGGTGAAAGAAGAAGAGCTACTGATCCTATTTGGAGTATACAAGTTTATTATATTTCGGGAAGTAGGGTTTCACCCAATCAACCAGTTTTATATTATTTATTGGATGGGCCCAGACGCGGTTTTGTGAGAGAAGAGCTTCAAGTTGTTCCAAATAATACTGAGTTACCGCCTGATTCTGTTTTGAAATGATCTAATACAAAGGTTTTGTGTGAATTCCATCTTCTTCAACTCTTCGTTTATCATAATATGCGTTAAGCCCTAATTTATCTTGAGTATATGTTACAATTTCGTTTTTATTAACTCTAAACCCGGTGTTTTTTACCCTATCTATTTTTCCTGTTAAAGCTTCATAGTATCTACCCCACGCCATATCGTTTTGGTAATGTATTGTCCCTTTACAACTAAACTTTGTTTTCCCCCTTCCATCATCGGCGTAATAACATTTTGGCGAAAGAGCAATCATTCTTATTCCTTCAAACTCTTTCTTAAACAGTCCAGGAGTTCTATCGTGATATTTTGAGGTTGATAGAAATTTTTCTTTTCCCCCATTAAACCATTTTTTTCTCAGTTCTGGTTTTACAAGTTTATCCAAATCTTCATCTGAAAATGCGATGTAGTAGCTATCTGTGTCTGAATAAATTAACTCAAAATCCCTTCTGCTAAAATAATAATCAATAAAATCGTAGTAAAATTCTAACATTCTAAATTTGGATAGTTGATATACAGCTATACCACACTGATAAGGTGTTTTTATTTCTACCTGGCGTTTCCTTTTTGTTATTTCATATGTTTCATTTATAAGTTCAATATCTAAAAAGAACGGGCTTCTAATAGCATTATTAACATCATCCACGTTTTGAGTATAACTTGTATTCTTGTGTTCTTGTTTATTTTCAATCATTTTACCATAAAAAGCGTTTCCTTTTAGTTTGTTAGTATCAGCCAATTCTTTACAACCTTTATACTTTATTTTTAGTTTTTCAATCAAACCTTTATTGACTTTGTTCTCTTCAATAATTTTTAATATATCAGGGTATTGATTTATTTCATTAGTAAATGTTACGACATCATCTATTTTGTTTTCATCAAAAGCTTTACTTAACTTTTCTAGTAAAACCTCAATATCACCATCTCTTCTTGCATTGCTTACTTCGCTTGGAAACCATTCAAACGGTTTACCCGATTGATATTTTATAATTTTATGAACAGCTGTTATTACCAACCCATGATTAATATACCATTTTATAAACGGTGTATATAGTAAAATTTCCTCTGCTCTTGTTACGTTTAACAATTTTAGTGCTCCTTTTATAGTTTTTCTGCCTGTAGCTTTTTGATATTCTTTCATGTGATCGGGTATTAAATTTTCTGGGACAATATCTACAATAAATAAAGGTGGTAACTCCTCAAATTTTTCCAAAAGATTATCTGGTGTTTGAATATCCACTTGACAGAACCCGAACAATTTATCTGTAAGAATATCATTACAAAATTTTTTAATATATTCTATATTGTTTGGAGTTTTTACCTCAATATATTCCTCTTTTCCACATGGCATTTCTAGACCTGCTACAAATAAATACAAGCTGTTTGCGTCATAACCGCGGATAATTTTGCATGGTTTTGGATTTTTATATTTATTTGAGTGAATAAATGTCTTACCCACCTCGGCCCAACGAACAAAAACCTGGGACTGACCCCCGACCATGCCTGTTTTTAAAAGATCATAAGCTTTATTTTTATTACATAAAGTACATTCTTTTCTTATAGTAAAACATTTTTTACATTTTCCCTTACCGCTTTTCGGTTTATTGCAATTAACATTACATTTACAATAACAAGGGTCGCCTGGAGCATACAAATCACACTTACTATTTTTTATAGCTTTATTCAACACATATCTCATTGATATCCCCGGGGTTGAAACCACGTCTTTCAGCATGTCTATATCATCACAGAAATATTTTTTGCGTGTTTTTTCAACAGCTTCTACAAAAGGAATAACATCGCCTTGGTTATACTCTATCAACCAATCCTTCAATGTTATACAACCCCTATTTTTGAATTCATTCTTATATTCTTCATATTCTTTTTGGGATATTGTTATTTTCTTTTTGAGATCTGAGTAAAAGTCTTCATATTTTACTGGACCTACGTGAGAAAGTTTTTCATAACTATCCAAAAATTGATAGGGGAAGAAAAGTTTTTGTTGTTCGCAGTTGTTTGCTTTACACCAGGCATCAAAAGAAAGTCCTGGGGCTAAGTAATTAATCATATCCAAAAATTTAAAACGGGGAGTTTTCAGGTACATATATTTATTTTCTTTCTTTGCCGCATTTAGTGTACCCTCCATCTCGGTAAAACTATTTACAAAATGAATCTTAATCATATTAAAATCATACTTTCCCGAATTAAAACCTAAAACAGGAACTTGATTACACCACTCTTCATACAGCTCTTTTACTTTTTTTGGAATACTATCTTCATCGGGAAGCGGATAATCCTCTCGAACTTTTTTAACAATATCTTCGTGTCTTCTTTCCAAATCTTTAACAAAATCTTTTATAAGCTCCTCTGGATTATTATTAACAAAACAATTTGCTTTTTTCGATAAATTATCAGATATAGCTATACTAATCGGAATATGTTTATTTATAAAAGTTAGATCTTTAGTTATCTGTTCATAAAATTTTTTTAACAATGCTTCAAAATCGTAAACAATAAAATATGGATAGGGGTAAAATTTCTTTTTAAAGTTTACATATTTTAATTCGGGGTTTTCACACCCCCAAACAGATACTAAATTATACCCTAAAGATTTAATTTCATGTCCCCTTCTCAGCGTTTTGTTGTATTTAATTTTATCATCACATGAACAAGGACATCCATGTCATTTGCACCCATAATATTCATAGACTGTCTTAGTTACAGGTTCGTAACCATCCACCAAATAAAGCTCTTTTTCACCGTCCTTAACACATCTTTCACCACCATGACCACATAGAGCATGATGAATATGTTTACCTATAAGTTCAGACTGTTTCTCTATCCATCTACACCCAACATAACTAAATTGAGTATTTCCACCATAAAATATTTTTTCTGACCAGCTCATTGTTGGAACACATTTTTTACCATTACAAATTACTTTTGTTTTTCCTCCTGTGCATGAATTGTCATTCAAATGTCTATCATAATTATCATGTCTGTTAAATCTTTGTCCACAACCATGACATTCCCAACTATTAGTCAACAGTGGCAAATCTTTTATGTAAAAACAATGGTCCTTATGAAGCCCCGCATCCAAAGTTGGTAATTGTTTTTTGATTTTACCTTTACCATACACCAAAACCCACGTTTTTTGGTCTTCTTTTGGCTCAAAAATCCTAATGTTAATATTAAAAAACTTTGAGATATCTTCAAGTTCACTAAGATCCGTTCCTTTTATATCTTCTTCTTTAAGATTTGGGTTACCATAAAATTTTTGGGCTAGTTTTAAAGCTAATTGTTTTATTCTTTCGGCTGGTCTATTTTTCTCCTTAATATAGTTCATAAACACAGCCAGGGTATTCCAAAAACACATTTTGTTATCATAATTATCAAGGGCATGAATAGATTTCTTTTTTTTTAACCAATCTGGTAAGGGGCCACAACCCATTAACGTTTCATTTGTATGAATTAATTTTACATGAATTTCGTTAAACACAACTCTACCTTGATATACACCAGGTTTTTTTACAACTTCTGTTGCTGGAAGATACGCTTTACTCCACACTTCTTCGTTATCCAAATCTAGTCTTTTTATTTCACATTGTTCAATATACTCCTCAATTTCTTTTACTGTTCTTAAAGCTCCTAGTTGTCTTCCGGGAATTGTTTTGTGATACTCAGCTATTTCTCCTTTTCCACGATGAATGTTGGATTTGAAACCATATACAACCCTTGTTCTCATCTTTATCTCCGGTCTTATTCTATCTATAATTATTTGCGATATATCATTATTAAGATCCGCATTTATTACAATGTTGTTTTGCCCTAGTGTTTCGTCTGGTTCTCTCTCAAAAGGAATAAATTTAAAATTTGTTGGAGGTCTTAGTTTAATTTTCGTATCTTTATTTTCGACTGTTTCAGTTTTATTTTGTGTTTGATTACTAAACTTTTTTCTAGGTGGCGGAATTTGTTTTATGATTTTTTTATTTGTAAGATTTTTTAAAGATTCATAAAACTTTTTTCTATCTTCCACTTTATAAGTTTTAATTATATTCCTTTTCTTTTTATTAGGTAATTTTTCATTAGTTGTAACTGTAATCGAATCATAAAACTTTTTTCTATCTTCCACTTTGTAGTTTTTGAATATTTTTTTTGGCCCCTCGTCCGCCTTTTTGGGTTCTGTGTATTTTTTAGAGGATTTGGTATCCTTAAGTGCTTCAAAAAACTTTATTCTTTCTGCCACTTTTGATTTTTTATCGGGAATATTTTTTCTTGGGGGCGGGATAGGTCTTTCCTTCTGGTTAGGAATATTTTTTCTTGGGGCTGGGGTAGGTCTTTCCTTTTGTTCGGGTGGTGTTCCTGGTCTTGGTGGCGGTTGCGCTGGTTGTGGTTCTCCCGGCGGGGGTGTTTCTGGATTAAATTGATGTGGTTCTCCCGGCGGGGGTGTTTCTGGATTAAATTGATTTGGTTCTCCCGGCGGGGGTGTTTCTAGTTCTGTCCTATTATTATCATACATTTCAACAAGTTCAGGAATTTTCCTCAACTCGTTTAAAAGGAGTCTTTTTCTCCGCAATTTTGACCTGCCATTAATATTATATTCTGTAGCAAGTTGTTTCAATTGATCAACAGTAAGGTTATCCATTTTTTTATTTTTAACTTTAATTCTTCTTTTTAAATCATTTTTTATTTTTTCAATATCCGATTAACACTCTGATAATTTTTCAATAAATTAAGCTCTTTTTAATAGGTCTGTGCAAAAACAAGAGCTTAAGGCTCTGTCGCAAAACCTATGCAAAAAGTCTGTTTAATTTTCTGATAAATCCTCGAACAAATTTTATTAAAATTTTCAAAAAAAAATTTTCAAACACAACAACAACAACAATCATAACAACATGTGTGGGTAAAATTACTCTCTACTACTACGGCTGTTCCATTGTTTCCAATGACCTTGAGGGGTACGATTTGTAACAGGACCTCCGATGGTCGTGACATAGTTGTGGTGGTGCAGCCGCTCGAGGGAGCAAGAGGATCGTCTTGCAAAGGTCGAGCCACAGGAACGTCACGAATGGCAGTGTTTTCTATGTGATTGGTTTGGCGAGCGCTGTTCCTTTCAGGGTTAGATGATGAAAAGTGTAATAAGGTGTGATGACGTTTACCACATTCTGGTATCTGACAGCGCAAAGAAGACTTGCATGATCTAGAAGAATGTTCAACAGAGTTAATGCAGTTGAAGCAAATGCGATTCCTCTTGATAAACTCGTGTCTTTCATCTACAGGTTTTGATTTGAAAGTCTCGCATCGGTAGAGGGGATGTGACCGTATACACATCGGGCACTTTCCGGTTTTCTTGTCATATTTAACTGCATTGACATTTTCAGTTTGATCTTTAGCTCCTTCCGTCGCCAAGGAGGTGAACTTCAGGGCGTGTGTCTTAAAGTTGAGAGTCTTCACCTCAGATACTGGATTCGAGAAGAACGGATGATTAGCCACATCAGCTCGATCGTTAAGAAAATTTACCACGTCTTTAAAGGTTGGCATAACACAACCTTGACGTTCGAGGTTCTTTAAATGCTCGCGAAACTTAGTTTGGGCCCATTTCGGTAGCCTAAGAATCATCTTTTCAAGGTTGTCAGTGTTCATTTCACCCAAACAGTCCATAGATTCCAGGGTGTCATACATTACTTGCGCTGTATCTGCGTAGCGTCTTAGGCCGTGTCTGTCATGAGGCGCTATGACAGGACCTTTGATGAGAGCGTCTACGCATGCTCGTACCACTTTAAAGGTTTGTCCAAATCGATCTTGGAGAACTTGGAGAGCTTTTGTTAAGCCACCCGGGACGGATTCGTATCTCTGAACGGCAAACAGCGCAGGTCCTTCAAGGAACTGTATCAGCCGGGCCATTTTCGTCGGCTCGTCTAAGGCCTTCGAATCTACCATCTGATGAAACCTTCGACGAAAAACCGGATAATTCTCGGGCGAACCATCGAACTTGAGTACTTGCATCGCTGGTAAACTGCGATCAGCGTTCATTTTCTCCATAGTGGTGGCAATCAGTGCGAGAAGGTTTTCACTTGTAGGTAAAGGGTCACGTGGAGGACACCAAACATTGGCAGGACCAGTTGAGGCTGCAGTACACATATAGTCTTGACCAGCGGTGTTAAACCTAGAAGCTGGATAGTGTGAAGTTACCATGGGCTGGGAACCATAAACATTTCTTGCAATAGAGGGGTTCGCAATGTTAGATGCCCCTGAAGAGATGACAGGTCTGTCTAGAAATGAAGACACGCGCGATGTGGCAAGAGGAGACCTTGTAGGCGTAAGCGGAATGACATCTGTAGAAGACGTGGGAACTCGCACGGACACAATTGGGCGAGTATAAACATGCGTGGAGGCCACGAAAGGGGGAGACCATGAAAACACGCTGTCGGGCTGTGATGTCACGGTTTGGGACGGAAGGAATGGTGCGGGCAAAGTTGGACTCCCGTAACCACGCGTGGTAATAGGAGGTAACGTGTTATCACGAGAAGTAAGAGTCGAATTCGCTTGACCTCGAGTGTCATTGGTGGGAAACGTGTTAACTCGCGAGGTAAGTGACGGATCCGCGTGAGTTCGTTCATGTGCAGCGGGAAACGTGAAATCTCGCCTAGGCATAGCTGGAAACGTGGAGGCCTGCGTGGATGCAGCCGGGACCACGAGCGACGAGGTGACAGGAGTAATTTCAGGAGTCAGTTCTACAGGGTTTAGAGCACGGCTAGGTGATAAGTCTTCATTTAACAAAAGTTGCGAGAACTCGGCTTCTGCAAATTTAGCTTCAAGCTCAGCCAATTCAGCCTTTTCTTTCGCTATGGAAATGTCTCTATCAGCTTCGAGCTTTGCCAACTCTAATTGCTGTTTCAACTCAAACTGTTTCTGGTTCATTTCCATTTCAAGACGTTTAGTTTCAATCTCCACTGATCTTTTCCTTTTCAATTCAGTTTGCTTTTCCATTAAAGCAGCCTTTGCTGCCGCCATCTTCGTGTTGTGAAGCTTTTCCCCTGCTTCGCTTAACTTTGAAGCGCGACTGCTTACGGAGCGCACGGATGGTGTCGGCGAGGCCAAACCAATGTTCGCTAGGTCTTGAGATACTTGCTCGTTAAAATGTGTAGCCGCAGCGATAATGAAATCCTTAATCTTTTGATCGTAGTTGTCCTTTCGTAATTCCTGAGAGGCGTACTCATTATTCACTTCGTGAATCTCCATGCTGTTTTCGTCCACAAGACTTCGATAACGTGCGATGCTTTCTCGATAAGTATTCCATGTCTTATCTAAACTAGCCTGAAGAGACTTTACGCTCGCCAGATTCCCGTAATCGGCGAGAAGAGGATCAATTTGCTGACAAGCTCTTGTCATTGCTGAAACATATCCTGCCAGTGACTTTCGTAAGCTGAATAAAGCTTCTTGTAACACTTCTTCTTGAAATGAACTCGCCATTTTTCTCCTAGAGCTTGAGCGGGTATTCGAGGCTGTCAATGAATGCGCCATACTTTACTCCCTCATTTGGAATTTACAAAAATGAAACGGGCAAGGGCCAATTCCATTAAAGCACATCGTACAATTCAGCAAATGGTTTTACTATTTGGCCATAAAAAAGTAAATTCCTACAAAGGGCGGAAAAATAATAGTTACGATACAGAAAAACTACTTAAAGACGACGGCAATTGAAATTAATGAAAACGATGAAAACGAAGATGCTTACCAAATGCTGAGGATAACTGGGTTAGGAAAATCTAACTCACTAAATTGCTGTTAACGAGACACAAACTGGTTAGGAAAAAGGGCGCGGTATAAAACTATAACGAAATTTACATATAGCACGTAACAAAGGAGCGTAATCAACAAAATACCGGAGAGCGAAAGGAAAAACAATACACGATAACAAGTAAGTGAGAAAGCAAAAAACAAAAGGAAAAAATTTGCCCCAACAGGTTGGATCCCGCATGGCATTTTACTGCACCTGGATTGACTTGGGATGCCACATTGAAGATAACCAAGGTGGAATTGGAGCTATTGAGAGATCCAGATATGTTGATTATGATCGAGAATGGCATCAGAGGTGGTATCTCAATGATCTCCACTAGGCATGGGAAAGCCAACAATCCATATATGAAGGAATATGATCCAGAATTGCCTACAAAGTACATCACATATTTAGACGCTAATGGACTTTATGGCTATGCAATGACCAAGGCTTTACCAACTCATGGTTTTGAGTGGATGGATGATCAGGAATTAACAGATTGGAGAGATCATCCATGCATATTGGAGGTGGATTTGGAATACCCACTAGAGCTACATGATCTACACAATGACTATCCATTAGCCCCAGAGAGATTGGATGTGGAAGGTGTTGTTAAGTTAATTCCTAATTTGAGGGACAAGAAGAAGTATATCTTACATCATGAAGCACTGAAACAGTATTTATCTTCAGGATTGAAGTTAATCAAAGTACACAGAGGGATCAAATTCGAAGAATCGGAGTGGTTGAGGTCTTACATTGACTTGAACAATAGTCTTAGAGCTAAGGCTGAGAATGACTTTGAAAAAGATTTCTTCAAATTGATGAACAACTCGGTGTTTGGTAAGACTATGGAGAATATTAGGAAGAGGGTGGATATTCAGTTAGTCACTAATGAGAAGAAAGCACGTAAGTTGATTGTGAAGCCAAACTTCCATCATAGGAATATATTCTGTGAGGAATTGACTGCTTTCCATATGAAGAGAACTAAACTTCTTTTCGATAAGCCCATTTACTTAGGACTGTCTATTCTGGACATAAGTAAGATAACCATGTATGACTTTCATTACAATTACATAAAGCCAAAGTATGGAGATGATGCCAAGTTGCTATTCACAGATACGGATTCCTTAGCCTATGTGATCCAGACTGAGGACTTCTATAATGACATAAGTCCAGATGTCAGAGAGAAATTCGACACCAGCAATTATCCCAAGGACCATCCATCTGGAATTGAAACCGGAGTGAATAAGAAGGTTGGAGGGATGTTCAAGGATGAAGCTGGAGGTGAACAGATAACGGAATTTGTGGGTTTAAGAGCCAAACTGTATGCCTTCAAGACGGATAAACAGAAAGAAGTCAAGAAGTGTAAGGGTGTGAACAAGGCAGTGGTCAGTAAGAGTATAAGTTTCCAGGATTACAAGACTTGTCTTTTCAGTGGCCAATTCCAGAGAAGGAAGATGAATACCATAAGGAGTCATAAGCATGAAATCTACACTGAAACAATTAATAAGATTGCATTATCACGCGAGGACGATAAACGTGTGATAATGGAAGATGGTGTAAATACTTATGCGCATGGTCATTTCAGAACACTAGAAGGTGGTGATCTAGTGTCTTGGGGTACAAATTGAAGCTCCTCACGAACAAATCCTCGTTTTGGACCCCCATTCAAATAATACAAGACTGGTTGACCCGGCTCGATTATGGTTCGGGCTAAATCATAGACCTCAAGGCTCCATATGGGATCAGTAGCCCTTCGTTTGTCCCCACCTTCATCTTCACCGGGGGCATATAGATATCTGACTTGAACATCTGGAGGTAATCTCTTCTCATCCAATCCCACAGGTCGCTTATAGTCTGGAGTTTTAGTATCAATTGAGTCCATTTTCAAAGCTTCCTCAGGCTCTTTACCAGTAATACGGGTGGTTTCACTATTGAGGGTCTTCATGATATCGGGCAATCTATTCACCCAAACTGTGGATCTGGTATCACTAACCATCTCTTGAGCGTATTGATGGCTGAATAACTTCTCACCGAGAGTCCTATTGGCTCTCTCAACAAAAGCTTGAGCTCTATGGTTCCCAGCTTCACTACGCTGGATTGTAACTTGATGCTTATTCATAAGATTTGTTACATCACCCTTGAATTCTGTTCCTGGATCCACCATTAATGTTTGTGGCCACTTCAACTTACGGGAATAAACCCTTTGAAAGGCATTGGCAACTTCACCACTCTCCTTTGAGGTCAATGCTTCAGCATCCTTATATCTTGAAGCAATATCAATCACAGCTAATGCATAGCGGTATGTTTTTCTTCTTACTGTATCATGAGGAAGAAACAACAAGTCCGCTTGATGAATCTGATTAGGCTTATTCACACTCCAATGTGGCCTGGGTATATATTTGGGGGCTGGGAGATATATTTGCCACAAGGCTTGCTTCTCCAACCACTCTTTGGCGACCTTTTCACTAACTTTGGCTGCTTTGGCTAATTTGGGTATGGCTGAGTATCCTTTCCAGTATCCATCAGTGGAGTAATATAATCGATTTAAAACATTAGAATCACTCATTTATAAACAAGAATATAAGCATTTAAAATGACTTCTATATCAAACATTCTTGATCCAGATCGTTTTCCACGGACTGAGAAAGGGTTGGTGGCGGAAACTTCATTGAATAGGGTCACGTTGAATCCATCATCAGCAGAACCTGGTGAGACATTATACATTGAAATACCCAAATTGAGTGAGAATTTAGTGATTGTGCCTGGTAGCGTCTACATAACCTTTGATATGGTTGTAACCGGGCATAAAGATAACACTCTTGTTAATAATTTGGGAAGGAATCTAATTTCACAGTATAAGGTTCTATTTGGTGGTGAAATCATAGAGGATCTTAGTAGATTTGATTTATTCAAAACTTATCATGATTTGTTTTTGTCGGAGATGGATCGTGAGAATAGATTGAGACAGGGTATATCTGATGTTAATATAAGGAGAATTAGAACCAATGCAGGTAATAAAGATACATCAAAAGCAAAGCATAATACTTTAGCTATGATTCATAACACTAGATATGCTATTCCATTAGATCACACAATCCTCAAAGATCATGGAATATTTTATCCAAGAGGATTACTACATCCACTTAGATTTGAATTAACTTTGGCTAAAGTTTCTGATGTTGTAGTTTATTCAAACAATGAAACACCTGCTAATTATAAATTAGTAAACATGGAAATGGAATACCAGTGCATATCAAATGATTATTTAGCAAGGAAGGCTGTTGCGTCCTACAAAGTTGGCAAAGGATTCACTTATGAAAAAGTACTTCTTCACAAAACTTTTACAATCTCTGAGGCTAATGATGCTGTGATAAATCAGCATATTAACGTGCCAAGGAGATCCATGACTGGTATACTATGTCTTTTCACTGCCCCTCATGCAGAAGGCCTTAGGGATTCTGAGATTTTTGCAAATCCAAGTATCACATCAATCAAGATTGACATAGACGGGGTGCCCAACAAAGTTTATTTGAAAGGCATGATGGCGACTGATTTATGGCAATCCATAATTAAGCGAGTTGGTCTTAGTGATTCAATTAAGGAATCTGATTTCTATACAGATAAATTCGCTTTGTGGATTGATTTGAGGACTTATCCAGATAATGATATCCATGGAAATGGTTTGTATATTCATGCTACTCGTGATGGTGTGACTTTAGAAATTAAGAGACAAAAGGTAGGAACTAGAGTTCTTACATGCTACATGTTCGTGATCGCGGATGCGAATATGGGTATTATGAATGGTAATCTAGATGAGATAGTATATTAGGCCGCTATATGTTTTTCTTCTCACGTTGTCATGAGAAGAAACATTAATCTAAAGGGGTTAATGTATTGAGTAATGATGAATGAACTCAGAGATATGATTCCATTCAATTGCATCATCACTGGTCCCACGAATTGTGGAAAGACTCAATACATAGTGGAAGAGCTTCGAGGTCACTATAGGCAAGTATTCGATTATATTGTGTTGATTTGTCCAACATATGCCCATAACAAGACTTATAGAGGCTTTGCAAAGGGGGACAAACGATTCTTTGTACTCTCACCAGATGCGAGTGATCATGACGAAATCAGCAATTTGTTGATGGACTGCTCATCGTTCTTCTCAGATATGAATGCACTCATAATATTGGATGATTGTGCCGTTTCAAAGGATCTGAAGAATAGATCCAACAAATTCATCGATTTAGCGTTCTCTGGGAGGCATATCGGGATATCAGTGTGGGTTCTCACTCAGTAACTGACATCTATAGCCAAACCATTCCGTGAAAATGTAGCTTGTGTGGTCTCATTCCATAATCCATCACAAACGGCGATGAAGATGCTTTTCGAGGAATATGGTGGAGACCTGGATGCCGAAACTTGTAAAAGATACAAGAATCATCTTAAGAATGAAAAGTATGCAAGGCTATGCTTCTCCCTTAGGCATCCATTCCAAAATTATTTAGAGATACCGGCTATTACAGCATAATCATGACAACTCCCGAAGATATCATGAATGGTGAAACTGTTGTAAATGATCATCAATCAACAACAGATGATGATTTGAAATCCAAAAGAGAAGAACTATCAATACTAGCTTGTCTAGGCTCTACCAAGGAGTATATTGGTATGCAAATGACCCTGTCCGATATACATAAATTATCAGAAAAGGATGTTGAAAAGTACTACAAGAGGTATAAGATGGTGTCGGGTAAGAATCTAGCTGACGGACTAATAGATCCTCCTTTACATCTATTGGCTAAATTAGTTAATTGGTGTCTTAGTAGTTATGGTGGAATAGATGAACCAGACGCTTTAGTAAATGATTGGAAGAACAACCAATTGGTTAAACAATGGCTATCAGAAGTTTCTGGTTCAATAGTAGTAAAGGGTGGAGTAGTTGCTACATTACTAATAATAGGTATTACCATCATTAAGCATTTCAAACTAAGAGGGCCTACTAATGCTATTACAATTGATGATCCAACTAATACACATCAAGTTGGAGTTGACACTGTTCGGTAAAACAAAAAATTTAAAAATCAAGTTGGTCGTGCCAGAAATGTGTATACGCAACAGAAAGCAAACCAATCAATTATGTCAAAGCCTTATTTGATAAAACCTTCTCGTAAAATGAAGTGGAATAAGGTCCATATTGGAGAGCCCAAACCCAACAAGTGGGGTGGTGCTTTGTCAAAAGTTTACTTCGTTGATAAGAAGGAAGGAAATCGTCCAATATGTATTGAGTTACCTGAACAAAACGTTTGGAGTATTTCAAGATCATGGCCATGGGGACTTGATGATGCCAAAAAGACTGTAGATACCATGGACGGGTTACAAATCATATACCCAATGACAAGCAAAGAAACTATGAATGAGCCTACAAATCTTGAACAGTACGCTTTTCAAACCTTTGAAGCCTTGATAGATCTAGTGGCTAAATCTTTGGAGAATGGATATTCTAAAGCATCAAAGGCAACTAAATCTGCATGTAAAGATGATGGTAAAGATCTGACATCGGCAGTGAAACCCATATATAGCTACAACAAAAGGGGGAAACCAGTAGCTTACTTGAAATTACACACCAAAGACAATGGTAAGAAGATCAAGTGTTGGACTAAGATATACGATTCTGAAGACAATGAACAACCATTTGGAAAGTTCTTGTCAGATATTGGTGATATACCTGATTTAACAACTGCCAAAATAATTCTTGATTTACAAGGTATATATTTTGGTAGTCATGGAAATACTCCATTTGGTGCATCTATTCAATTACGTGTGAGAGAAGTTAAACTTACACGAATTGAGTATAACAAAACTTCATTCCTGTATCCTGATGGTGATGACGATTCTTCATCAAGTAGTGACGAAGAGAATGATGATGAGAGTGGTGATGAGAGTGGTGATGAATAGAATGATGATAAACATCAAAGTATAAGGAAAGGTAAAAAGAAGACTAAGTAAGTTAATAGTATGTGAAAGCTTCCTAGTATACCACTTACTAGGAGACTTAAAGTTTAGATAATGATTAAGTCACAACATGTCAGAACAAACAACAACCACTAGCAACGAACAAATCACTAGAGAGCCTTCTGTCAAAACAAAGGTCAAAGACCCCAAGAGAGTACAGGCTGGTAAAACGTTATCAGAAAAGAATAAGAGGGCTAGAGAAGCTTTGAAACGTGAGGAGGAAAGGGAAAAGGAAGAGAGGGAAAAGAAGGAAAGGGAAGAGAGTGAAAAGGAAGATGAGAAGGGTGGTTCTGTTGGTGGAAGGGGTGATTGGATACCAAAATATATGTCATCCCAAACTATTATTATGACTATAGGCGCAATTGGCCTCGCCGCCTATGCCTTATTCACAAACTATAGAGATAGAATAGCTGATTTGCATGTACCAACACCATTCAATCCACCACAGCCCAGAGTCATAGAAAGTCAGCCCGTAAACGAAGAAGAAAATAGCTTAAAAAGTAGATGGATGTAATTCACAAATGGCTGAGAATAAGCTCGTAAAGACAGTTACTGGCTCTGCAGTTCTCGTTGGATTGTCGACTGGTATGGGCTGGCTGGCTAAAAAGGCTCTTCGGGAGACATTCACCGGGGACCCATCGACCAGTATCATGAACTATGGTAAATGGGTGGTTGTGCTGAGTATAAGCATGTATGTCAAAACCTATTTAGAGGATCAGAAGATACTACCCACAAGCGTTTGAATATGGGAAGTTTGAATGTGGAAGAGATAATAGAAATTGCTGAACATGATTACAAACTTGCATTAATGAGACATATCAGACAAGCATACCTTAATTGCTTGACGGATGTTGAAAGTGATTATAATGAGGGTCAGGTTGGTGTGACTTTTTATGGAAAAGATGCAACATTAAACGAAATATTCGAATGGTATTATTGTGATGAATACACCCATAATGGATATTCAGATAAGCCACCTAACCTTAACGATTTCATTTTAGAAGTCTTAATACGTGTGAATCCTGAATTCAAGAAGAGATATGAAGCTGAATGTGAAACATACCGCAAAGATGCAGCTGAATTAAGTATAGTTATAGGTCCTCCAGTATCACCACACCCATTAACATCTTTTACGCTTGGAATGCTGTCAACCATCGCAATATTGTATCCATTCTTGAAACTTTTTAAGAATAACAGCAAGCAATGATTATAAAAATTCAGCGTGAAAATTCTAAGTTTTGATTTTGTATCACTGCGCATGCGCCGAAATTGTTTAAGAATAAAACAACAAGTGGATAAATGGCGACTATAGCAATCATGCTTGGAGGGGCAATCCTCAATGCAACAGCCTTCATTGGTGGAAATTATTTAGCAAAAGTCATCAGCGGCTCATCTTCAGCTGAACTCCAACTTGAAAGGGAGAGGCATGACAAGGCAATGGAGAAGTTCCAAAAAGATTATGCTGCTGACCAAAAGAAACGAATGGCATATATTGACTTTATTAATCGTAGGAAGGGTGATAAGAATCAAGCCTCTGAGAACATATCAAAGACGGATGAAGCGCTGAGATTATACAATCAAATGGGCAATCCCCCCAAATTCTCTGACTATTACCGACCCAATTCAGATCAAAAGACTGGAGAAATGGTTTATGTTTCTGGCGGGATGTTAGCCTTGGGATATATTGCCAGCAAGTGGATATAATGACTGACAAAATAACAGATAACACAATGACTCCCCATGAATATATTCGTTTGGTAGGATTTAGAGCTGAACAACTCAAAATGGGTAATAAACCAGTCATAAACTGGTCATTTGATTTCAATCCTATAGCCATTGCCAAGAATGAACTCAAACAACGTGTTTTACCCATTGCTATAATTAGAAAGATCCCAGACTGTAATTCAAAGACTGGTTTCCGTGATGAAATATGGAACCCAAACGACATGAATATACGAGACTTTTGAAATCAATTTAGAAAGTTCCCATATTCAACTTCAAATATGGCAACTGCTTATGATCCTGATTTAGATCCGACTACACTAAATGAGCCAGGTGATGATGATGGAGGTCATGATGATGATGGGGATGATACACTTTATTTGAGCCCAATCACAAAGACATCAACCACTCGTCCAATTGACCCTGATGAAGAGGAGGAAACATCATTTGGTGGTGGTGATGAAACTCGACCCTTGATAGATACCAAGATGAGAGATCAAGATGATGCTGAAGAAGAAATCAAAAGATTTTTCCCATATGCCAAGACTTCTGAGTTCATCAAAAGTGTTGGTAGATCAATTAGTGGACAAATAGAGAAAGTATTTTTGAAATTGAAGAGGGCAAACGCTCGCGAATACATTTTATTACCCAATGGTGAATTCACTGAAGATCTGCCGAAAGGGTTGAAAGAAAGTCTAGGCCCAAGAGCTCCAGAGGTTATAGAAGCTAATAATGATGAGATAACTAAGAAAAAAGGTTTGGTTACTAAACTCAAGGACAAACTAAGATTCCAAAGAGAAAAGCCGTTGAAAACTCCAGAAGAAAGTAGCCAAATAGAGACTCTGGAGAGGGAAATTGGTGAGCAGGAACAAGAGATAGCTAACCTGGAGGGTGAGAATGAAGAAATCCAGGAACGAATGTCATTACGGGATCGTGTGAAGGCCATCTTCAAGAAATATGGATTCACAGTCTTTGCTGTAATGAGTGCAGTTGGAGTAGTCATTGGCGTTATAGTCTCCAACCTCTCCAAAGGGCTCTCAAGATTGGGTAAAGGCGTTGGTGATGGGCTGAAAACCCTTGGGAAGAAACTTGGTGAATTATTGCCTGGAATGGTGAGCGCTATTGTAAGCTTTCTATTCAAGACTGCTGGAGAGGTCATTTCATTCCTAGGGAAACATGCTTGGCTGTTAATAATGGCGATTGTGCTTTACTTCATAGAAGAGTTAAAAAGGAAACATAAATGAATCAAATGAAGACCTACTGTGTCAAAGAGAAAAAGCTGACTGACTGTGTACCTGGTAGTGAAACCTTTACCAAAACATCCAAAGGAAGGCCGATGATGAAGTGTAAATGTTCCAGCTGTGGCATCATCAAAACTCGATTCCTCTCAGATGCTGATTATAGAAATTTAAAGGTGAATAAGGAGTAATCAAACAAAATGTTGAGCATTACTATGTATGAGTCTGAAACTAGGGTGTATTTGGATCCCCCACTGGAAAAGGTTCGGGAGATACAACTCCTTGACTGTATTATACCCAAACGATTGGTGAACTTCAAAGATCGACAGGGCTTTCTCAAGGAGGATAATCGGCCCATCATAATAATTCAACCCGGTACATACTCTCTACGTGATATACACGCAATATTTCTGAACGATACAGATAGGGCTAAACTCTCAATCATTGAGACTGACACTGTTGATTACCTGTATTCCAATAAGAGCTTCAACATTAAACTTACAAGAGGTCTACAAGTTGGTCTTGGGGTGCCTGAAACCATAACTCCTGGAAAGTTGTACCCCATAAATATACAAATTAAGGAGCCGCTGAGACTTATGTGTAGTATAGTGGACAATAAGTCGTCATATATGAATAACACTCAATCTGGAGAACTTGTGAAACTCTCACCCTCACACCTACTTGCCAACATACCCTCACAGGATTATCCAGCCATTCCAGTTCAAAAATATAAGAGCCCCATAAACCACTTCGACTTAAGCATCTTAGACATTAAATGGAATAAGCTTGATCTGAAGGGTTCTCCCATAACTTTCAGTTTAAGATTTAGATAACATCTTAAAAGTAAGTGATATTCATTCCAAAATGGGTGAATATAAGACAATATATCCCAACTTAGAGGCGACTGCACCTCCTGCACCTCCTCCAACCCCCACTGATGGACCATCATTCAGGCTTCAACAATGTTGTGATGCTTTGAATAAGCTAAAGTCTGAATTAAGCCACTATGAGACAGTACTCAAAAAATATAACCGATCCAAGGGTGTACTAATGAATGCAAGCTCGACCTGTGGTATATTGTCTTGCGTTTTGGCAGCTGGTGGATTGGGAACATCTCTTAGTGGAGTCGGAATCATCGCATCTGTGCCATTAGGTGTAGTAAGTGGCGTATTTGTGTGTGCATCCATAGCGTGTCAACAAATATCCAAGAATCTGTCCAAGAAAGCTGTGAAGCATCAAAACACCATCACACTGGCCAAATCCAAAATAAACACCATTGAAGACCTGGTTTCCAAAGCCCTTCGTGACAATAAGATCTCTGATGAACAAATCTCATTGATTATAGAAGAACTCAAGAACTTTGAAAAGCTTAAGGCTGAAATAAGGTCTAAAGCTCAAAAAAATATGAATGGAGAGGACCTAGTGGTATTGAGGCAGAGAGTACGCAAAGAAATACTCAAAGAACTAAAAGGAGAACAATAACTATAATTTATGAACAAAACAAATACTAGTTCAAAATAGACTTAAAGTTGACGATACTAAGGATATATCATGGCTAACCGACAAGTTACTGAAGTTCCTAAAGCTAATGAAACTCCTGAAACTCCTGAACCTCCTAAAGCTAATAAAACTCCTGAAGTTATTGATAGATCAACAGTTGATAAGTATTGTGAAGAATACTGTAAAAAGAATATAAATACACAATGTTGGAAAATAATAGACACAGATAGAAATGAAAAAAGAAGAGAGAACAGAAGATTAGTCGAAGCTTTCATGATAGGATATGGATTATATTGGGCATTCATCAGACTTTGTCACTCTAGAAATGATTAAATATATAATCTAAACTAATGGCTTAAAAGTTTGAACCCTTCTACCCAAATTCTGGATAGAAGATGGGCTTATTCAATGACTTCAGGAATAGGTATCCAAAGGCTGATTTAAACCAATTCAAATTTGTGAATGATAGTTATGGTGGGTATATGAGATGGACACGTAATGGGTTAACAGTCATGTCTTATGATGATCCTACTGGCAAGACATGGACTGATGACCTCGGACCAGGTTTGAAAATACTACTATGGATAGATTTAGGATTGGATGATAATGCATTGAGCTCATTCCCAAAGACTTTGACTATGACCAATCGCTCTTACCCAATACCTGCCATTGACTTTGATGACCCCACAAGTAATACCACAGATATGCTGACATCATTGGATATATACGTGTCCAACACGAAAAAATTCACCGCTAATATGCGTAACATATTTACCTCCCAAGTTGTGACTTTCAAGTTTGGTAAACAAAGTCGAAAGTGGCTGAACGCTCCCGACAACAACCCTTACAGTAAAGTTGCATACCAAAGATTATGCGCTGAATTTGGAATCTCAAACAATTCTGATTTCAGATGGAAAGGTGGAAGAAACGGGGGTTTGGGTGATATATTCATTGATTATGGGGCTGGATACCATGGAAGAGGTGGAGGATACCAAAATGTCCATATGGTAAGAAATTACGATGAAGAGGCTGATCAATGGCCTGGTGAAGGTGGTAAATTCGCTGATGATGGGGGTAAGAAGGAAAAGGGTGATCTCATATCATTCATACGTAATGATGACTTTGCTAATTATAAATATGCTTGGTTCATTCCAACTAGTGGTTATGGACTCACTAAACCTGGACTTGGAAGGTTGAATCGATCTGCTGAAGCCTTTGTTTACTGTGTATTGGGGGCTCAAGTCAACACTAGAAATTCAATTGTGGGTACTGGTGGTGGAGCGATTGAGACTCAACAAGAATTCTTGGCTCTATTTGAGAGTAGTGTGATCGAGAATGACATTTCAAGTTCGATCCAAAGGTATCAGCTGGCTACCCAAGAAGCTAAGTTAAGGCTTGATTTGGCCATTGCTCCTGGAGTGTGGTTGATGCCGAGTAACATGATCATAAATACAGAGAGTGTGGTTGGTTATAATAACAACCTTATGAAGGCCACTGATGAGATGAAATTTGGTGCTAACATAAATATAAACTTAGAGACTAAGACTGTGGGAATAAGCCATAATCTAGGATCTTCAAAAGTCAAGTTACCACATGCAGCTGTAGAGACTAAACAACCAACACCAAAGATTGATCCTCAACCTGAAATCAAAGGATCTTCACCAGAAGAAACAACTACTAATCATGAAACCAACCTAATAGTATTAACCATTGGAGTTGCAACTATAGCTTGGATGGTTTTCAGATGAAAATTGAGATACCTAATCCATAGATCATACCCATTCGTAAATCATGACATCATTGGCAATCGTTGGCAGTAGATACTTCTTTGACAGTGACTTCTTGAAAGAGCAAATAAGTAAAGCTCTTAAGAAATGGAAGCTGGATCTCTCAGACATTGAATTCATTGTATCTGGAGGTGCAGAAGGGGTTGACTCCATGGCTAAAGATTTTGCCATTGAAAACGAAATACCCTTCAAAGAGTTTGAACCTCAATGGGGCTATTATGGCAAAGCGGCTGGGCCAATTCGTTATAGAGCTATCATGGAGTGTGTAACGCATGTATTGGCCTTACCTTCTCGTATTTACTCACCAGGTACTAAATCAGCTATTAAGATGGCTAGGAAATACAAGAGAGAGGTTATAGTAGTCTATGTGTAATGATTAAATGAACTTTTGTAACGTGAAGCGCATTACAAATGTCTGTTGATAACTTATAAATTTAGTGGACCACACTCTTCACAAAATTTCCTTATACTTTGATGTTTACAAACATATTCACCAAAACATATGTTACACCTATTCTTCAAATTATTAGTTTTTACCCTACCATGTATACAATATAAATGGGGTTTACATTCTTTACATTTTCGTTTACCGTGTGAACAAATAACACCACCACCACATTCTCTACAATGATATTTTCGTCTACCATGTGGGCAAATACTTGAACCACCACATTCTTTGCAATGACATTTTTGTCTACCGTGTGAACAAATACCAGCACCACCACATTCTTTACAATAATATTTTTGTCTACCATGTGGACAAATACGTGAACCACCACATTCTTTACAAAATGGTTTTCGTCTACCATGTGGGCAAATACTTGAACCACCACATTCTTTGCAATGACATTTTTGTCTACCGTGTGAACAAATACCAGCACCACCACATTCTTTACAATAATATTTTTGTCTACCATGTGGACAAATACGTGAACCACCACATTCTTTACAAAATGGTTTTCGTCTACCATGTGAACAAATACCAGCACCACCACATTCTTTACAATAATATTTTTGTCTTCTATGAATACAAGACATTTCTATACCAATCACTATTTCAACTAAAATAAACTTTAAATTTTTAAATTCAATCACCTGTACTACCAAATCCACCTTGTCTTTCACTACTATATAATTCATCTTCAACTATGTTCATATCTTCAATAAATGATCTTCTAAGTATTAATTGTGCTACACGCGTTCCCGGTGTTGGAGCATCATGCTTATTGGAATCTATTGAACAAATAGCTATAATCAATTCCCCTCTATAATCTGGATCTATTATACCAACTGAGTTTACAAGCATCCAACCCTTCTTATGAAGTGAACTTCTAGCATGAATTTCGAAAAAGAATCCTGTAGGCGGTTGGACTGCTAATCCTGTATTTAAATATATAACTGAACCAACAGATTTGAAATCTATGAAACTCAAATCTAAACCAATGGAATTTTTAGTGGCCCTTTGTGGTATAACTGCACGAGGATCAAGTTTCTTGAATTTAATCAAATTATTCATTTCACTCATTCTCCAAACATACCAATCGATACACCATCCTAAAATAATTTTCAATATTTCACACCACACCCACATTATTTTTTGTAACATGATACGTGTTACAAAATATTCTTTACCATTAGCAATCAGTCAACCAAGTTTATTTGACAAAACAACAAAACTTCATAAAAAATTTTTTACGTCTTTCCTTTCTTTTGAGTTTCTTTCTCATATGAATATTCATATCTTCACATATAAAAGTCGCACCATTAATCAAAGCACTCATTATCATTAAATTTGAATTCATATTAACAACTCTTCCAAATCGTATACCAATCGCTACACCACCCCAAACCAAAATTTCAATCTTTCACTCCTCCTCCCCCACTCCCCCACTCCTCCCCTCTCAGCCACACACTCCCGACCCCACCCCCCACAAAGATATAATTTTGACACACCATGACCACACCCAAACGAAAAATCGAAATCGAGGAAAAACCATCGACCTAAAAATCGATAGACCCGAAAAAATCATCGACCCAAAATTTCACAAGACTCGAAAAAAAATTTTGAAATTCATCGACACAAAATTTCACAACTCGACTCGAAAAAATCGATTGCGCCAGAACCGGCCGTTTGCAACTACTTCAGCTCATATACCATTGGCACGGAAAACGGCCATCATGGAGGGATGATTTCTTGAATTAGATGGGGAGAAATTCAAGTCAAGCTTAAAAATCATACACCAAAGAAATACTACCGAAGCAAATAAATATGGGATGAAATTATTCGACGGTAAGTGAGCAAATTATACTGCGAAATTGTTTATTACGAACGAAAGTGAAACTCTTACAAACAGCCGCCATTTTGAAAGATCTGTGAAGCCCGTAAACTGAGTTTTTATTTTATTTCTGCCTACTTTTTCCACTGTAAAATTCTTAAACTAATTTGCTAACTCGAAAAAAAATTGACAAGTACATTAAAGAGATGTTTAAAAACGAGCCGGACTCGTGTTTGAAACTTTTTTACACATCGCCTCTACAATATGTCGGCTCGACAACAACATGGTTCTGTTCAAAAACAATAACAAAGTCAATTCTTGTTGTACAAACTAATTCCAGTGCCTCACAAGCGAGGGTTTAGAGATATAATAAAACAATTATTCCACTCAATCTCGTCGCATATGAGCTATAGCCAACTCGGCGCTACGCGCCTCGTTGGCTATTAGCTCATATACGACTCGATTTCGTGGAATAATTGCTAAATATCCTCTATATCTTTTCTTTCGGAATAAAATTTTATGTTTACAAGTTTCATAGAAGAAAACGCGTCCCTCACATGGAAACCAAACATCGTCATGAAATTTTGCATCCGCAGATTTTCGTGCCCTAGTTCTCGGCATTCCGCTTTGCAAAAACGAGTCCTTAGAATGGCGGACTAGATTTTGCTCGCGACGAGGACCTATGACGCTGCGCAACACTGGGACGAGAGTGGTTGCATAGCAACAATACAGACCGCCATCGACCACCATACTTGTTTTGGGGAAAATTGTACTTGACTTCGCGGTTTGGCGTTTTTAGGACAGTTTGAAGTTAAAACATGGCTCATACTGTAATATCAATGAGATTGCCTCCAGATATAGATCCCACCAAAGCGAAAATTGCATATGGAGACCGGGCACTGCCTAAATTGGTGAGTATTCAAACTGAAGAGGGAAATTGTTTCTTCCTTGAACTGGGCGTTTTGGGTTTGCTGTGCACAGTATTTTTTCTGCCGGCGTGAAGCAGTTAAAAAAATCCCAACGAAAAGTGAATTTATCTTATCAACATACCACACTGCCAATGTGTAAACTTTTTAGATAAGGAAGTTAACTTTGACAACGAAATGTCCGAAAATTTGAAGACTTCAAAAGCAGTTTTTTCAGTATGTAGGTCTAGATGTGGTAAGATTACCGCACAGGTCCTTACTTTTATGCATGCTGTAGCGGTATTGTCTTGGGCATTGTACGCGCAAACTTTACATATTTTGGAGAAACAAAATAGTGTATCCACAGCATGCATAATGAATAGGGACCTGTGCTGAAATCGTACCCTAGATGCTGTCATCATTAAAGAAAGACATAAGAAGTTTAGAGTTCCACCGTTTAATAAATCTTTTTTAAGATTTTAACTTCACATGCAGGCTTGTCTCGCAGATTTTTCAAAGAAGGTCACGTGGAATAATGTAGACTGTGCATGCTAAGCCTGACGAAGTTGTGAAAGCTGACACCATTTTTCAGCATGTTACAGGCCCGGGGGGATACCTTAGGAATTTCTGGGTGGGGATGTGCCGCTGTAACCCTGGAACCCTTAGCCTATACCAGAGCTGGTTCAGCTGAATTTTGCTACTCTGTACTAGAATAACCCCCCAAATCAGTCCTATCCTAGAGTAGCTGTTTTCCAGAAACTGAGGTCACCAGCATCGTCTAGCCGAAACAAAACCTTATACCACAGTCGTTTTTCTGTCAAAAATTTGAACTTGCCAACTTCCTTTTTTTTATATTTTTGAGTGGCAATTCCTGGTTTCCTTAGTCTAGATAAAATCTTCAACCAACTGCTCAGTTTCATGAAAAAAATGATACTCTATTCTAGACACATACTCTCTGATTTATATACTGTACCCAGTGCTAGAGTAAAGTGCTTGAGAACCATACCCTTCACAGCGGCACATAGTATTACATGTACCTAGATAGCCCATATATGGCAGTACCCTCTGGGGTTACAGTCAAATTCCCAAAAAGAGGTCCGCGTTATAGTAAGGGTTGAACGCAGGGCTGTCAACCCCACAAAGTTTGAAATATTGAGATTTTATAGGGAAGGGATGATAAATGACATCATAACGACGTGATATTATCATTAGCATTGTAACATTTGATGTGATTGGTTTATTTCCAACCAACTGCATTATTGCTAATATAATTACAGTGACAACACTTGCAAGAATGACAGTTTGTTGGAGTTTGTTATCTGTGTTAACAGTAAAATAGTCAAACAACTCAAAATATTTAAAATTTTATTGTTGTGAAAGTCGGGTCTCACAAGAAATGCGGTGAGATTTTCTCACAGGTCCCTACTTCATTATGCATGCTGTAGCCGTACGGTTTCGTTCTCAGAAATGTTTGCATGTGCACTTCCCAAGACAATTAAACTACAGCATGGATAATGAAGTAGGGACCTGTGAGGAAATCTTTAATACCAAAATGAGGCCCCATTAGGGGTTTTAGGGATACGGGATATTTGCGAAAAGAATTATAGGGATACGGGATATTTCGGGGAAAAATTATAGGGATACGGGATATTTAGAAAAGAAATAGTGGGATATCGAACGTCAAAGTTTTCTTGTTTGACAGAATAAAACAGGTTAATTGATCAATATGGAAGGCGCGAAAAGTAAAAAGAATTACTTGAAAATGCGAATTAATGTATTTCCCCATGAAATATTGACAATGTTACCACTCTTAACACCCCCCACCCCCTGACATATTTTTTTTTCGGACATATCACATGCAGTGACATCATCAGTATTAACTTGAATTATAGGGATACAAACTACAGGAATTAACGGGATACGGGATATTCAGACCCCCCCTAAAGGGGCCACCAAAATGGTGCCAAACCTTGGTTATTATGTGGGTGATTTGAGACTCTAATTTGGAGACTGGGAGATACAGTCCAAAATCGGGAGTCTCCCAGATTATCTATGAGGGTTGACAGCCCTGTGAACGTATGACCTACCGATTGCTTGTTAATTTGCATGTTCTACCACTGAGCTCCATGAGACTCTGGGAGCAAGGGCATTAGACGTGGTTCGTGAGGCAAACATCCTGCATACTGCCAGGATTTGAATGACAGTGTTAAAGGGTTGCAAAATAATGAAGAAGAATTGTGAAATAGTGAAGAAGGCACAGTGATATAATTATGTATTGTTTTGAAGCGGCTTGTGCAATTTCAGCTTTTTGAAAAACTCACAAGTGCAAATTAATTCCAAATTGAACGAGAAAAACCAAGTGATTACCATTACTAATCTTGTTAATAATTATACAAAGTCATGGAAAAAAAATTGTTTTGTAATATACACTGGTATTCCACTTTTTGCACTGGTATTACACTTGAACTGCACTGCTCCTAGCCAGTTGCAGTAAAGTAATTTCTTTATGATTCACTTCATTTAGAACCGTGAACTTAATAGCACAGAGCTCATAACAAGACAGCGTGCCCTTATGTCTCTCTGTGATCTTATGCATAACCCTGAGAGCATCACTGAAGGATTACGAGTGGGTGAGTTCCTAGCTCACAGATGGTTTATTGGCCAAACTTGAAATCAAGATGACTGCATATTGGCAGAGTTATTAATTTTTTGCATTTTTACAGGGCTAAATTAATTTACATTGCAACTTTTCAAAATTCTGTTGCATAGTTGCACATCGAGTGTTCAAACCTTAACTTTTGGTAGCCCTGGTCAGTTTTAACTCGTCACTAGCGACCGTGCGACCGCCAATTTTTAGCCATGTTTTTATTCCATGACTTAAGGTTAGTTGAGGTCAATAAAAACACAAAATGAATGCAGAGGCCAATATCCAGCCATCTTGACCTAACAAGCTTGGTCAATTAAATTTTTCTTATAATTATGGTCGTTTTAACAAATTGAATGTGGTTTAGCATTGTGTGTTCTCTTATCGACAGCGAGTACGTGTCATCACAGTGGTCAAAATGTTGTGGACTGATGAGGCACAGCTTCGTGAGTCCACAACTAGTTTGGAACCACAAGAAATTGGGTAAATCAAACAAGTTGATTAAGTAAGTTATACCACTGTAAGGTAAAAGGGAGGTGCTGATGTTTCAAGCGTTAGCCCTTCGTCGGAGCGTACGTTAGCCCATTTACTCTGACGAAGGGCTAATGCTCAAAATGTCATCACTTCCCTTTTACCTTACGGTGGTGTAACTTACTTAATCAACTCGTTTGATTTACCCAATTTCTTGTGTTTCAACTTCCCACCGATGCAGCACCAGTTTCTTTAGAAACTATCCCCACAATAGTTTGGAACCATTTTGGCCTGAAATTCATTTTAACCTACAACAGCAGTATTGTAGTTTTTTGTAGGTCTGTACTATACAGTACAGTAGTCATGTTTCCTCAGCTCTAAAGTTTCAACCTGTAGTACATGCATGTACATGTAGCTGATAGGTATGTCTAGCTCACTAGGTTGGATGGTTATATGTTACGGAACTGCGCGTTGTATATTATGCAGGTATTGCTGAGAGTTTGAGAGCGCTATTACAAGATCCAGATGCAACTGTGAGACACAAAGCAACAGAAGTACTCAGTATTATTGCAGGTATTATTTAGGTTTGTTGTTTGTGCCAGATTCATGATTTCAGCATGCTTTGTACACGGTGCGCAGTACATGTTGTAACACTATTTCGGCTTTCTACTGTTTAAAGAGGGACAAGACTGCAAGCTCAAAAATAATCTAAATTAAGTCAGTTATTGTATTAATGATGATGAATTTGTATAGCACTTTTTTTCATATGGATATGTTCAAAGACGCTTTACATCAATCCTCCAATTAATTAATTAATTAATTACAATCAAACTTTATCAAAGGTTGACCACAACACCGGGGTCTACGTCCCCTACTCTTTTCGACCAGTGTTGTTGGATATTTAATGTCCCACAAGAACGGTGCTGTGAGACGGGGCCTACAGTTTTTCGTCCTTATCCGAGAAGACTAGAATGTCTTATAACCATTAATTTGCACATGTCATAACAAAGCAAGGCAGCACATTCTCCTCAGTTATTTTAAGACCTTGAGTGTTGGTCCGGCCAAGGTTTGAACTCATGACCTCCAACTCAACAGGCCAGTGCTCTACTAACTGAGCTACAGTAACCAGGTGGCAGTGTATGTAATTTTGTAACTCTTAGGTAATCTGCCATCAAGACACTTTCAGATTTTGTTGGCTTGTAATGCCTGATTTTTTAAAGAAACAACATAAAAAAGATTGGATATACTAGCTAGCAAACCCAAAAGAATTTTAAAATTAGTTGATTATGATAAGTTTATTATCTATTGTTTCCAGTTACAGTGCAAAGACAATGCTGTTGCATTTCATGTATGAACCTTTTCAAATTAGAAGCTTAACTGCTCATGTGTGCTGTTCCTGGACCAATAATTTAAATGATTCAGCTTCTTTACCCTGTTGCACTTGCTGTAACTATTTTGCTCACTGAAAATAAATATAGTTGAAATTTAGTTTTTATTTGATCGTTGTTGCAATGTAATGATCGAAGTTCTTGTTTATATTTATTAGTACTGTAGCGAGCCAAAATGACAGTGAAATTCATTATACTGACTAGATCAATGAGTATATAGCATAACTAATACTGTTTTGTTGTTGTTGTTGTTGTTTGTGTGTGTAATTTGAAGGACATGCAGTGGGAAGAGATGCTTTTGTGGATCATAAAATCATTGTTCCATTGTCACAACTGGTAAGGTTACAACAGAACATGGCTGTCTTAGAGTTCGTTTCTTTGATATGATTTGGATCTGGATTCTGGAACCACTAAGATCACTACACATGAAAGAAACTGGCAAGTTTACTCTGGACAATAAGGATTTACCGGTTTCTTTGACGAATCATGATCCTTGTGATCTCAGATCACAAATCCTTGCAAATCCAGATTATACCAAAGGACTGCACCCTTAGCATATTGTTGCCATGGTAACCAGGATGCAGAGAAAGTATTTCAATTTATTATATGGCAAAGCCAGTCTTAGGCAAATCCCTGTGCTCTGATTGGTTCTTTCTCGGTCAGGATTTTGCAGTACGGACCATTTCCATGGAAACGGTCCAACCCGTGTATTCTTGTTTTG
Source organism: Ricordea florida (assembly GCA_949710005.1). Lineage (NCBI taxonomy): Eukaryota > Metazoa > Cnidaria > Anthozoa > Corallimorpharia > Ricordeidae > Ricordea > Ricordea florida. The sequence continues at coordinate 22,564,604 of OX453283.1, read as the reverse complement.
GAGCGAAGCCGGCAAATTAAAAATTTGTAACAAAATAGCGAAAAAAAACTGTGAATATTGTCATTCTTCACAGTGAAACTACCAGAAGAAGCTAAAAAGATTGTAATTTTTCTGAAATTTCAAAGATGGATGAAGAAGACGACCATTCTCCAAGCGAGTTTTTTTGAAGTGCATTTTACTATCAGAAATAGAGTGCCATAATTATAATAAACAACTTACTAACCGAGCTTGCTCAGGCCGTACTGGGGAATATTGGCCCTTGGTTGTGGCTTCGCTCGGTCTGTACTGCCGTGACCTTGGGCTAATATTCCCCAGTACGGCCCTCACGCTTGGTTAATAAGCGGTTAGTGTTGACCAATGACAGAGAAACAAAGTGTTTGAATTATTCTTGTAGTAGACCCTTTGGATCAATGCACTGTATGTATGTGGGCAACTGTGCACCTACCCCTCCCAAAACCCAACAGTAGTTATAAGAAGTTAAAAACTTAGCGTTAATGTTGGGTTAGGGGAGGGGTAGCTAGTGCACAGTTACCAGATACTTACATTGGTCTGACACGTTCTATGTGGATGCCATATTAAATTATCCTTTTATATCTATGGCAATTGGCTTTTCCTACCTCGTTAGTACATGAAACAATAGAAGGATGTTTCACATTTAATTAAACAAGGTCAGAAATGTGAAGGCATTATTAATAAGCAGGAAAAGGTCTAATTAACAATTACACCTGTGCTGGGGCTGCAGGTCAATGGCCCATGGGGCTGCGCTTTTGGGGCTATTGACCCATGGCCCTTGAGGGCAAAGGTTCTAATTGTTTTAGTATCACCCAACTAGTCGGATAGGAAAGGCAGTAGTAAGTTGCAATGTCAGTTGAATCGAAAGGAAGCGTCACGATTTTCGCTACTTGAGGACTATTACTATTACTAATAGTCCTCTAGTAGCGTAGCCAATCAGATTGCGGCATTTGGATTAGTCCACTAGTTGGTTGATACTAATATGGTATATGTTTATGTTAAATTAAGGTGAATCCTTTCTTGTGAAGTCGAGTACAAGTACATGCAATTTTGTATATATTAATGATGAATTCATTTAATATTAATTACAATTTTTTAATCAACATTTAAGGGATATAGTATGAGCCATCTTAGTTCTTATAAAAATCAGATCTTACATGTAGAAGTTACAGGATTTTAATTACAGCTAGTTTGTAGACTATTAAAATTTAATGAAGCATCATTCTTATGTTGATCTGTTGTATAATTTAGTTTGACGACAATGTATACCAAGCAAGAAGGAATGCTCATAAAGCAATAGAAATGTGTGTCCATATGAGTCCAGGGACTGAAGGAGTTGTTGATGCCAAACTTGTACCTGTGCTTGTGGGCAAACTTCTTATAGAAGAGGATGAGATTAAGGTAATTTTTACACTTCTGTAAATGCAAAGAAAATTACCAAATATAAAAAGATCCGGCCCTAAGATCCAAAGAAACTGCAGTTATTCAATAGTAATTCCATTGATCCCTTTTAAATTATTTGGGAAACCTCATCATTCTATACATGTGCACAGCATCTGTATAGTTTTACTTTTTATCAAACCCTTGTTCTTGAATTAGTTTATCAGGGTGTTCATTCGGCCTCGGAGATCGGAGAATTCTCTCGCTACCACGAAGAATTCTCTGGTTACTACGAAGAATTCTCTGGTTACTACGAAGAATTCTCCGATCAAATTTAGATGGCCTGAGCTTGTGTTAAATACAGACATGGAGCGCTTTCAAAATATTCTCCTGTTACTTTACATAATTCTCCTGCTGCTGCTTACTGCTAGTCTTCTTCATCGCATGAAGAAGACTAGCAGTAAGCAGTCGAAACGTCGCAACCACCACCCAAGTGACTCCGTTATGAGACCATAGAACTAATTTATATTATCATTGAAGTTGCCACGAGGAATATCAATCTTTACCATATCAGTACAGTACATGAATGGACCTCGCTGCACTAATTGTTTGAAGTGCCATCACATCGAGCGATAATCAAAATTCCCAGTATATCGTCCTCGTGCTCGGTTTCTAAGACGTCAATATTGAAAGGGAATATTACATGTACATGGCCACTTGGAGACACAGAGTTTCTCTTCAAGTGCTGAAGAATATCTCATGACTGAGCATAGAGTCAGCATAGTAAATGAGTGAAATGTTCTTTAACACCAGAAGAGACATTCGGGGGGGGGGGGGGGGGGTACTTGGGTTAATGTTTGCTGGGTATGTGCCGCTGGCCTCTCAGAGCCCCCACCCCATTTTAGTCTATTTTTTGGCCAATTACAGACCCCATCTTAGTCACTTTTTGGAAAATGTAATTTTTGCGATCCCAACTTAGTCACTTTCTATTTATGCATCTACCTTGTTACCTTGGTTTCAAGAACGGAATGTAATGCAGTCAATGCAAGCTTATTGTTAAATTAATTTTAATAAACAACTTTCTGATCTTTTTAACCGAGAATCTTCCCATTTTGATTCCCTATTTACCCCCAAAATTTGAAAATTTGCGAACCCATTCTGGTAACTCTATTGAAAATGCGACCCCATTATAGTCACTGCAGTTGTGAAAATGCGACCCCATCCAGCGGCACATCCCCATTAGGCTCCTGCAAGGGAGTACCCCCCCCCCGGGGAGACATTTCGAATTTCAAGGTGGCCATGTAGTGTTCATTGTATGGGCGCTTACCAAAAGTCAGAACTGACCAGCCGGGCAGGTCAAATTCAAAATAAATTAGGCTTCTTTTGAGAGTTTTCGCTAAAAACCTGTCACTACTATACATGCTATGTAGAAATAAACTGATCTGGCTGTACAGTTGTGATTGATAGTGGAATTCTCTTTACAAATGGACTGGTCTGACCGGCCAGTTCTGGCCAATGGTAAGCGTCCTATGATATCAACAGCAATGGAATACCAAACAGTTTCTCTTATTGTTTTAAGTCAGGATTTATTATGTAGACGTGAGTGTTTTACTGGGAATTACACCACTCGTAATATTCGTACGAAACTACATCCGGGACCTCAGTGACGTATTTTCCATATGCTTACTTGTGAGGATATCGATGACGTCATTTCCCGCCTTGCACGATTCAGTTTGTGTACAAAACTGCCAAACGAGCGTCTCAATGTGTTCTTGTCTATATAATATTCTAATAATTACACGTTTGCTCGAAGATATGAATTTTATGTTCGAGTGGTATCTTGCCATTCGATCATAAAAATCATATCTTATCGCCACTGTGTAATATCCCCAATTAATTACATTTTAACGTGCGAAAAAGTCATGTTTTCGCACGAGAGCCGAACTGGCATTGTATTGGTTTTTAGGAAAGTATCTGGGCAACTGTGTACCTACCCCTCCCCTAACCCAACATTAACGCTAACTTTTTAAGTAATGGTCCGGCTAAGAAGCAGGGAGAAAAATAATAGCGCTTGGCAATAGTATCAGTTAATTTTATGGTGCTAATTGGCGCATAGAGCAAAAGCCAAATTTGGCCGAGAGACAGAAAATAGGGATATGGAAAAGACAACGTTTAAAAATTACACTTTTTAAAATTTTTTTTCATTGTTTTTTCGGGGTTTTTTTCTGGGTTTTTTCAGTATTAGCCATTGAGATGAGGCGATTTAAATGGAATTAACAATTAACTGTTCGCACCTTTTAAATGAATTTTGCCGTACGCCTGCCTACCTTTTAGCCTGACCTTTACTTAACTTATTATAAGTTGTTGGGTTAGGGGAGGGGTGGGTGCACAGTTGCCCAGATACTGACATTGATCCGGTTTTTATATGGTGAATAGGGAGCTTAAGATTTTACTACGGCGACGACAGCAACAACAACGCAAAACAATGATATCATTGGTTAAAAGAGCATAAATAATCGTGCTGCACGTGCAGCACAGATTCTTGCGGTACTCCGCATAACGACGACGTGAAATTACCAAATTTGAGGTTTTGACGACAACGTAAACATGCAACAGAGAATTTCTCATTCTCTATTTTAACTCTGAAACCGCTCGTACCAATTTATTTTTAGGATATTTCGCCCATATTGTAGGACGTGAATGAAACTGAACAATCGCGAAAGACTTATGATCAAGCAAAGTTATATTTTGAGGTGACGTTTTCGTCGACCATCGCCGTCGTAGATCTTAAACTCCCTATTGTTGTCAATCAAACAGCTACTCAACCTTGGGTTTTCATTGCTTATTCTGCCATTCAGGAACTGATATTAGACACACTTCATCACTGCATGACCATAGAAACTCAATCAGCTCTGGAAAGTGGGGCCATGGAGAGCTTCACTAAGTTACTAGGTCACAAGTCAGCGTCAATCAGAGAAAAGGCTGCCAGGGATATCATGGACCTAAGGTAAATGTATTACACAGTGACAAAGGTGCGGATTCTTATTCTATAGACAAAAAAGCGAATACACAAGCGAAACCTATGTTATTTTCCTTTGTTCCAAACACATTATCATACATTACCATACCAGAAAACAAAGGAAAATAAAATTTGAACTAAGGAAAAAAAATGAACTACAACACGTACGCCATTCCATAATTGGGCGGTAGAGCCTAGGACATGACGTCATCTATATCTTCACGTGTAACGATATGTCAAATACGTCACTCATTCCACGGATGTAGTTTCGTATAAATATTAGTCGTGTTGTGTTGTATTTTCCAATAAAGCATCCTTGTCTAGGTAATAATTAAGAAATAGAAAACATTTTCTTTGTGTTTCTTTCGAGTTATAGAAACACGAGTGGAAGTTTAGGAGAACGAGAAATACTGTGGTAACGCGAGCCGCTCCCAAACTTTCACGAGTCTTTCTATAACTCGGAGAACATGTTTTCTTTTTCGCGACGAAG
>OX453283.1:22357203-22554703 GCA_949710005.1 Ricordea florida | reverse complement strand
CGATTCTCCAATTAATTGCTAAATCGAAGAATCGTGAAATGACTTTTGTCAACTGAAGCTGAATCTTGTGGGAACTAATCCACGTTCCAGATACACTCTCCCTCCCATACGATGCTTAAAAAGTTGCTCCGAAAAATGTTCATTGCAAAGGTATGAATGCCTGGAAACCGGAGAGTTTTTTTCTCTTCATCTGGAAAGACCACACTCGAAGGAGTTTCTGACTGTTTATTCGTAAAGAGTGCCACGATAGTTATACACATTTGGTGTTGCTACTTTGGTTAACACATCCCTATGCTAAACAGTGCCTTACCATACTTAACACGATAAAATTAGGTCAGAATAGAATCAAGAAATCGCACACTGTCCTTCGAAAGAAATTCTTGTTTCTACCCGAAAGCCTCGTTTTTGCGCACTCTGAAACGAACACCGCTAGAACGTGGACTCAACTGTAATAACAGCTATTGAAGACAACTATTATTCCTCGCGAAGCGAGGCCGAAGGCCGAGCGTAGCGAGGTTACTAATCGTGTCGGTTCCGGTTCAGACCACGTGGCTCGCAAGCCCGAGTAAATCGAGCCGAGAGTTTTTATATATGTATATATATATATATATGTCTATATTTTAAAGGTGTCCGTTCGCAGGCCAGGTTACCTGGCAATAGTAACGCACTTGAGAACTGCTGAATTTCCGCCATTATTCGGTGATGCCTTTTTGAAAGTAATGGAAATTTTGTGGAAATCGATTTCACTCGTCCTGGAAGAACATCCCAGCAAGATGATCTCCGAGATATTCAAGAAAGATTAGCTCGAGATCGTCGCCGAGTAAGTTCGAATACCGTGAAAATCAACACGGGGAAAGCACGACTCAAAGCCGGGATAGAGAAACGACAGCAGGGAGAATAACAACAGCCAAGACAACAACTGCTCGCTCCAGAAAAAGGCAAACGAAACAGCAGGGAAAAGGACTAGGAATTCAATCAAGTTAGTTTTGAATTTGAATGTATTATTGATGGAAATACAGGACATGAGTGAACGATTACATAACGAAATATATTGGCGTAGTACATTTAGCAAAACGACTTAGAAGGGACACCGAGTAAGAACGACTTCAACGATTGGAGATATCTCTGGAAAATAATTCTATTAGTCTAAAAACGGAATCAGAAGACGACCAACAGATTACAAGAGAATGTAAATAGGTATTTTTCATAATAAAACGATAGCGTTTCCAGTTTGAAGTAATTCCCAACACAGAGAGTTGCAGTTGTTATAGCAATCATTTATAACGATGTCATCTGATATCATTGCAACAGTGAAAATATTGTAAATTTTCTTGATCTAGCAGTTCTGTTAAACATTTTCAACAGAATATATACCCTGTGTCACTATAAAGTACTGGTTCTGCAATATTATCAGTGATCAATGCGATCATTTCAAAATAAAGCAAATGTGATTACTGAATTCTGAGTAGTATTTCTCTTTGCTATATATATATGTATGTATTCTCTGATTGAAAGGCTTCAATAATATTACGTAGAGACAACAAGTTTCATAGCCTTTTCACAATGGGTCAGTTTTACCTTAGAGTGCAATGACCCCCCCTCCCCTGATAATATTGCTATGTAGAACCGCTGCCCTTTTTTCACAAATGAAATGTTCATTCAAGCCTTAATTTGAAAAGTTAGACATAACATATTAACTTTGTTACTTTCTGCTGTTTACTTTATTTTTATGATCATCATGTCAAATATCAATATTTCATAACAACCACAACATACAGTTAACCTTTTACACTGGAAAAACTTTATAAAGAAGAAAATAAATTTTGTAATGCCAAAATGTTTATGATCTTTCTCATATATTCATTGCAAGTGTGCTGTATGTAGTAACAATTAAGTGTTTCAAGTTTCCTAAATGCCCTATGCTTTCAATGATTTTCCACACAAAATTTATAGACAAATGACTGCACTAGATTCTAAGCCTTAAAGAAGAAATGGTATTGTTTGGTGCTGTTTTGATTACTACCACCTCTGATGGAAAGCCTATTAAGAAGATTTTTGTATTGCTTGTAGTAGTAGAGCAACAATACCTTTACTAAGATTAGGACATCATGCATCCCACCCCATAAAAGTATATTATGTTAACGTAAAAAATATAACAATAATAATAATATCAATACCAGTAATAATAATAGTAATGATAATAATAATGATAATAATATAATGATAGTGCTTCTCGTTACTATATGTCATTGGTTACAAGTTCAATACCTTTGCCTGCCATGACTTTTTTGATGAAATACCATGCGTATATTAAATCTTTCTTCTGCAGTTTTTATTATAGAAATTTTCATGTATTCAAAATAATATACTATTCTCTGGTTGGTTATGGATATTTTGCCTGTTTCTGTAACAGCACAATTAAACTTTCATGTGGTATACACTTTTGACTGATTGATGTTGATTTAACATTATTTTTTACAGGACTATGTAGTGAAGCAATCTTTATCAACATATTAAGATTTCAATAACTCTTTCTTACATGTATTGTTTTTATGAGATGACCTAAAAATAGCACGACCACATACTATACAGTCGGCACTCACTATTACCAAACCTTTATTTAAAGTTTTTGTAGAATCCAATTGTTTTACCCACAATTTTTATTTTATGTAATGACATTGTATCTCACACTTCTGTTGATATAATAACAAAAAACATAAATAAAAAATAATTGGAGCATTCAACTCATCCTCGGTGTAAGAACATATTGTGTTTAAAAGTGATGTACAACAAAGAAGACAAAGCAGTAGACTCAGACTAAGAAAATAAAACTAAAAAAAAAAAAACACAGGTTCTTACACCGTGGTAAACACAAGCATTCATATCAACTCTTCAAAATTTCACCTGCAAAAGATTTACAATCATTTTCAATTTGTGTTAAGTGAATATTATTGTGATACCTCATCGACTCTGTATTCCCTGTCAAGAGAATCAATAATAATTTTACTTCTATTCCCTCTGGTGCACTCTCAGTGGCAGTGAAAGAGCTAAATAAAGGTCAATTTTTAAGCACTCCGTTGTGCAGTATACTGATCATGTAATTTGCACCAGGTGTCACTAATTGTGTACCAAACACAGCGTAACAAATAAAATAATGGGGATTACCCTAACATGAAAAATATCAAATAAAAAATAAAATATAAAAGCATTGTGACTTCTTCAAAAACTAGCTTCGCGAGGTTTTTGCGGGAGTCGTATTTCTAGTCAGCAAAAATAAAAGCGTTTGTTTTTAAGAGTGAGCGAGGTTTTTTTCTCTTAATTACACGCCAATTGCGTATAAACTCACTTCGTGTAAAATTGCGTGTAAAATTTTACTCGTTTCTTGCGAATAAATGGCGTGTAAAACTGCCATATTGGACGCACTTTGCGCGCGTATAGGTGCTGCAATACCCGCGCCCAGTACTATATATGCACGCCACTATTCTGGGGAAACAAGCTTCCCATTTAGAGAATTGTTTGGGTGAAGGTAAAAAGCTTTAACCTAGTGCAGTTTTGAGTTAATTATATCTCTCAATTAGTACGCACTCTGCGGTTGGTCAATTTAGCGGGCCGAACTTCACTGTACGGCCCGCTAAATTCAAAAGTTTCTTTTGAGAAATAATAAATATCTTACGAAAACCTCGTTTTCTCCGTCCGTACTGTACTGTGCGCGGTTAATTTCCTTTTTGAACTGCCCAATTGATCTAATCGCCCTAATACTTTCAGGAAGAGAATTCCACAGTAAGGCACCGCTATATCTGAAGCTACGTTTCAAATAGTTAGTACGCGGCTTGAGTAAGTTTAACTTACGGAAAGAGTCACGCAATTCCTGTTACAGACACAAACTTATTGGATGGTAACGCAAACTCTGTGAGGTGGCTTTTTTTGCGATGATGTCGTCTCAAGTACTGGCCTGTGACCCGTCATTCTCAAGCTGTTATATTGTCTCGAAATCGAATTTATGTTTATGGTGACACGGAAAAGTTTAGGGAAAGCGGTTGGGTAAACCTATGATGGTCTAGCATCTTATTCCATCTGCATTCTCTCCTTAATTTAAGTTCTTGTAAATAAAGGATCTACATCAAAGTATAGTGTTTTGGTGATTCTTTGAATAAACGGTAAATTTGCAGCATGCAACTAGGGAGTTGTAGACGCACGCGTAAGGTTGCTTAGCACGAAAAAGCGTAAGAGATGCTCGAGGCGCGGACGATAACATCTTTAGCTTTTTGAGCGCTTAGCAAACTCCCAAGTGCGTCCATAACTCGATGGTTACACAGTTGCTGCGTTTACCATTTCTTGGCAAATGGATCGCACATATTAACCAATCATAGCGCGCGCCTTACCAAAGCTATGTTATTTAAGAAATAGAAAACACCGCGACGAAAAAAAGAAAAAGTACTTGTTAACTTTGATGACCAATTGTAAATTTTCTTTGGTCGCGTCATCATTACATCAAGATCTCTTGCTAGTTCTGTTTCTATCTAATTATGGAAACATGAATTCTAACCAATCAGCGCGCGTATTTTCTTAGGACTGTTTTCTAAAATGATATGTTTTCTCGCAGAATTACAATTACAACGAAAGGAAAGTATTGTGCAATTGAAGCTGGCGCAATCCCTAGCCTCGTGAAACTACTAGATGACTCAACGAGTGAAGTGAGGTTAAATGCCCTCAAGGTACGTGTACGCTATGGCTGGTTCGGCGGTCAACAAAGACGAGGTGAATCCTGTGTTCTGATTGGCTACCCAGATGGGTAGCCAATCAAGTCCGGTTTCCCGCTCACGAAAAAAATAATGATCATACGATAAATCCTTTACTGACTACGCTTGTTTGGTCAAGATGGCTGGATATTGGCCCTTTTTGCGTTTTTGTTGACAAAGACGTATCTTGGAACTGTTAACCCTTTAAGCCTTAATATCAATATTCATTTACTCCTAACCGTTCTCATATATTTGCTACGGTACTAGTGAAGAGAATTTGTTTAAATATCAATACAACTCTTTTGGTGATCATTTTGTTATTCTCATAACGTGAATGGTTGATGAACAGTGAATATTGTAATGAGAAATTGGATGCTGGTCACTACTGGGTTAAAAGGGTTAATAATGTAAATATTAAGCCAAAGCGTTGTGTTGTTTTGCTTACAGGCAATAACTACTCTTGCTGAGGCTCCATCCGGCAGAGCAGCATTACTGTCGTCTGTCAAAGAGGTACACATACAATTAAAAAGATCTATCTATCTATTTGCTTTCACCCACACAAGTGTCCGAGACTGAGTAGCATTATACAACAGTAAGAAAAAAATAGGCCCGCAGTGCGTACACGTGTAGCTTACCAGACCACGTGACAGGCGCTCGACTCTCGTGGACAAATAAATAAATAAATCCCACCGTGCCCTAATGTGGCTATACACTTAGTGTAAGCCACAAAAAAATCATTATTTAACTGACTGAAGTTGTTTTTTGTTATTTGAATTTCCTATGAAGGGATAGATCCACGCAGTGTACAATATGTGTTTACATCTGATTTGTTTATAAAAAAAATAAATTAAGCAACCAATGTATAGTACAGAACTGACTTTAAACCTAAAAAATCAAAACCAAAAGAAAACAAACAAACAAACCCAATGAAACCTAAAAAATCAAAACCAAACCAACCAATCAATCAAACCCAATGAAACCTAAAAAGTCAAAACCAAACCAACCAACCAATCAAACCCAATGAAACCTAAAAAATAAAAACCCAACCAACCAATCAAACCCAATGAAACCTAAAAAATCAAAACCAAACAAACCAACCAATCAAACCCAATGAAACCTAAAAAATCAAAACCAAACCAACCAACCAACCAACAAACCCAATAAAACCTAAAAAATCAAAACCAAACCAACCAACCAACAAACCCAATGAAACCTAAAAAATCAAAACCAAACCAACCAACCAACCAACAAACCCAATGAAACCTAAAAAATCAAAACCAAACCAACCAACCAACAAACCCAATGAAACCTAAAAAGTCAAAACCAAACAAACCAACCAACAAACCCAATGAAACCTAAAAAGTCAAAACCAAACAAACCAACCAACAAACCCAATGAAACCTAAAAAGTCAAAACCAAACCAACCAACCAATCAAACCCAATGATAAAAACCGATATCACTACAGTCGCCTGAGGAGGGCAGAATTGCCGAAACGTTGTGACACAAGACCAAGAACTTAGGAACACAAGCACAAGTGGAAGCAAAGACGCCGAGAAGAATGGATTTCACTGAGCTTTGATTTGTCTTTCAGGTTTCAAAACTTATTCATGATCATGACAGTCCGGCTGTCAGGAAAGCTGCACAAATCGCTGTACAAGTCATCACATGGAAGCCATGATCATTAATCAGTGTGTTGAAACAAAAACTCCCAATGAATAGGCTTTTGCTTTATATCTTTGAATGTGGTTACAAATCTTGCTCAGATGACACTCATGTTGAAACACGCACACGGAGTATTATTGATGGAGTCTTCCATAGACACAGCTGGTTAAAAAGGGGAGAAAGTGCTAAACCATTTCAACTGAATTTATGATCTGACATTTCATTGTTTTTAACAGGTACGTATGTGTATTCTAACTCATCCAATATGGCTGTGATTATGATATAACAGACATGCCACCTTTTGGTCTTTCAGTGGCAACATAACCATTTTTTGTACGTGTATATATAAGACAAATTCTCTCACATAACGGTTGTACAAAGGATTATGTAAATTGTAATATGCTTCAGATTGTAAAGTATTGTAAATGCTTTGTGTGGTAAAATTAATAAACCTGTGGCCCTTTGTTATAATCAGTTTTAAGTAAAACGTGATGCATACAGTGCAAGATATGCAGGGTTGTCACGGTCAGGGAAAGAAAAGTCAGGGAAAAACAAAATTTTTCAAGGTCAGGGAAAGTCTTAGTTCTTCACAAAGTCAGTGAAAAGTCAGGGTATTTTGTTTTCAGGGTTCCACAACGTTTTGTGAAGTAGTCGATATGTAATGAGTTATGCGCTTAAATGCAGTGTTTTGGTCAGTGGGTTTTCTTGTGAATGTCTTTTTCCAAATAAGGAAGTGAAATCCGAGGAAGCTTGGGAACCGATGTTTTCCTTCGGCCATTTTTATCAAGCGTAGTAGAGTGTGGTTTGGTCTGTAAAAAATCAAGGTAGTGACAGGGAATTCTTTTGGTGCTATTGAATGGCAACCCGGATAGAGGATATTACACGGTGGCGCGAAGATATGAATTTTATTTTGGAGTGTTGAGCGAGCCAGTTGAATGTTTTTATTATTCATTCAAAATATTTCCCCGATTCTGATTGGCTAAAAGCACACGTTTAATTCACCATAACCAGTTACTGATGACCAAATTTGGAAGAATTTTGACTTAAACGAGAAATGACGTCAAAAATGCAGCGTTTTCGCAGGTTAATGCACCGTTAACCGAGAAGACCTGGGGACAAGCTTGTGTTATTTTGTTGTTTTGTTATATTGCTGGTGGGTGTGAAATTTGTGAAAATAAAGCTCATTTTCTCCTTTAAGTGTTTAAAAATATTTTGATAAATAATAAAGCAATTAATGAATTCGGCTTTCCTAGGATATTAAGAATTAAGCGGATCTCGGAAGGGTGTTATCCACCTCGGCCTACGGCCTCGGTGGATAATACTTTCCTCGATCCGCTTAATTCTTCATATCCTACTCAGCCTCATTCATTAATTGCTAATTAACACGAGATAATAAATTTCATATCTCCAAGCCACCGTGTGATGTTCTTTTTATCATGTGGACGAGAAACTAGCGGGAAAATTGTTAGGCACATGCCTTTTTCATATCTTCACTGAGTGAAAATATGGAAAATACGAGTGTTTTAGTTTCCGGTAAAACACTATTATCCATATAGTAAAATAATGTATTAAGTCTGTAAAGTTTTATGGGTATGTATGATCCGGTAAATTCGTAGTAGATTTTGGATAGTTGCTGTGTTTTGTATGTTTTCAATAAGCACATTTATTATATGGCTGGTTACCCAGCGGGCAAGATGAGTCGAATCCTGAGTTCTGATTGGCTACCAGAACGGGCAAGATGGTCCTATCTTTATTGACCAAGCTTGTTCAGTCAAGATGCTGGATATTGGTCTCGTTCGTTATCACGTTTTTATTGACCTCGACTACATCTCGGTTAAAATTCTATTTTCCTTTGTTTGAGTATGGTAATGTATGATGATTATAGAGAATAATACATGGGCGTGGGGAGATATGAAATTTACTTTTGAGGGTTTAAATCGATATCTCACGAGTGAGCGCAGCGAACGAGACATCGATTTCACCAAGGATAAAATTGAAGCACAGCATATATAGCACAAAGATTTCCCAAAGAAAACGTTTATTTCATGATACGTAAAGTACAAGCAATGAGGTCAGCAGAATCACCAATCTAGCCTTAATGATTGCATGTAGGAGTTATGAATTGCACTCCCCCTCTGGTGCGAAGCTTAAAATCTGCCCACTTGAATACATTCCCTTCTCCTATGAAGCACGACTTGGACATTCGAGTTATTTCCTCGTAATACAGGGCGTAATTCCAAATGTTTACGTCTGCCAGTTCACCCATGAAGTTCTGGTGATCTTGGAACGATCCTCCCTCTATATCCTGGTCCTGACCGATGACCAGGGTTCCTCCAGCCCGGATCACGTGACCTGCGAGATAGAAATTTGAGTTAAAAATCAACAGGGCTTGACCTTTGATACAACGTTCACAAGGATATTACCTAGAAAATAGCGCCATACCACGAAATTCCAGTGAATTTATCCTGATTGCATTCTTAAAATAGTTTTAACCTTTACCTTTCTTGAGGCCTTGACCAGTTGCAGCAATGGAACCATCTTTGAACAGCTTCCATGATCCAGCGGTATTTTCCCATGTCGCGCATATGTGATGCCAGTTTCCATCATTCGCGGATACGGACGTAGCTCTGAAAATGAGAGTACATGAGAGTACGTGAGAGCACATCAACGACTCTGAATCCCCAAAATTCCTTTGAACGGTCTAGAGTGCTTAAAAATATATAGCAACATTTCGCGTAGAAAATGATGCTTCTGTGACTAGCCACAAAAATTCACCAAATAGATGGCCGCATTTTTTGATTCGTGACTGTTACTAATAATTGCCTCTTCGCATAGCACATTGTTGTACTGAAGGTCTTTCGATTGTTTGCTCCCCATCAAGTCATGTGATAGGGAGTACTCTGCGTAAAGGACTTCAGCTCCAAGCAATGTTGATATCTCTTGGGGTGGGGTAGGAAGGGGGAAACATGTGGATTGATTCCAAGTCTATCTAGATTTTTACCAACGTTGGGAACGGAGCCGAGCGCCCCAATCATTGTGGAGATTATGGTAGGGTTCACAGTGTTCCACAGGCGCGCTACATCTGTCCGAAGATCTGCATATCTATTCAGTTTCTCTTCCCTCTCTTATACCTATTGTCATTATTGTTATTATTGTGTTATTATTATTATTATTATTATTATTATTATTTTACTTTTAGTATAAACAATTATTGGATGAGGCTGATGATACGAAGAATTATGCAGATCAAGGAGGGTATTCTACGAGATCTGTATAATTCTTCATATTATACAGAAGCCGAAGCCAAGAATTATTTACATTGTGCATCAAAATATTCCCAGAGCTTTTCGCGTACATTTTTCCATTCTTTGTTCGCACTTCGGCGTAAAACTTCCCCAAGATCGACGCCAATTCCTGGGCTGTTTGTGGATTACAGACGTTTTTATCCTCCAGATAGGTATTGAAAATTAGTACACTCGCTTTAGTCGATTTTTGCGTGTTAAAACTGTTCTTTTCTCTTAGCAAATTACTGATGTCGTCCTCATTCAATGTAGAAAACCTTTCACCCGCGATTTTCCTGCTCTCTCAGATATGCAAGTTTCGTGACGTGAAGTGTCCAAAAATTCATGCTATTATACCACGATTGACGTCAGTTGTAGGAAAATAGCATGGATTTTTGGACACTTGACGTCATCTGGCTGGATATGACGAATTAGCCAGGACATTTTGGCCAATCAGAAACGGAGAAATATTTTGAATGAATAGTAATAATTATTATAGTTTTATTATTATTATTTTTATTATTATTAATTTATTATTATTAATGACGCAGAAAAGAATAATTTCTTACTTGCAACTTTGGAATAAGAGTTTAGAGCTCTCTTCAAAACAACTACGCTAAATTTATATAATTAAGTTGTGCACCTTTCTTGGTCAGCCACAAATATTCTGAATTTCCTGTAATCAAGCAGAAGAAACTCATTGTTTACTCCCGCAACAGTGTAACTCAGCGGTGTGCCTTCGTTCCCCGTATCAGCGGACTTCATCCAAAAACAAGCTGTAATCTCTGTGAGACTTGGCATCCCACGAGTGATGACGTAGTCCATAGTTCCCTTGCGGGGAAATAGCAGAGCATAAACTGAGAAAACAAAAAATAAAACACTTCAAACGCTTCAGGAACGTGCAAAATGAGGGGTGACGAATGGTCCTTCAAAAACTCTGGGTCTCGCAAAATGTTAATCGAATTTTTAGCGGTTGTGTACGTTTCGCAGTCTCGATTTTTATTAGAAAGAATCTCGCACTCAAAACACTTTGAAATCTCGGTCTTGCAATCTAAAAAGTCAAAATGCCTCGGGCTCGCAAAGAAAAACGCTTGTCTCGCCGTCTCGCAAAGTCTCGCATTCACCATTCGCCACCCCTAAGCGTCTAAAGATTGGTAAATTATAGGATTTGATCCTCCCACTATGAAGGCAATTTTAAGCAAATTATGCCTTGCGTTGTTACAACCGCTAGTAGAGGTTTTTAATGGGGCTACCTCGATAACACTAAACACTTTATATTTTGGCTTTGTAACATGAAACTGAAATTTTAGGCATTTTAACACTAACATTAAATTTTTTTTAAACTGTAATTTTTCTTCCAGAAAAAAAGCAAAAACTGCTCCAAAAGACCAAAATTTGTTTTGTTAAGTATATCAAGGAATTTTTGCCCATTTTACTACTATTCAGGATTATTTCATAAGATTTCCGAAGACTGCCAAAGATTCCCGAAGACTGTCGAAGATTTTCGAAGCTGACGAAAAGGTTCGACCATTTCCGAAGATGTCCGAAGAATCCTCCAATCACGTCGAAAACAGTAAACATGAAAAAAAATTGGCCAATTTAACAGCAAACACTAAAAATTATAGGAAAAATAACAACAAACATTTAAACCCCATTCAGACTCTCCTAGTGCTCTAAGCAAGAACCACTTGAGACAAAGAAAATTACTTTGTCCTTGCTTACAAACTTAATCCCATGACCAGCGCAACCAATCTACCGTGTTCTACAGATAAATCGTCTGAGCTCCGAGGCAGATGGGAAAAGTCTTGAGTGAACTTATGGGGTTTTTTAACTTGTGTATTTTTTTCTTATCAATTCTCCATACTGTGGCTCACAATCTTTAAGAGTGATATATAGCAGTGCAATTTTACAATCAGAGTTATTTCCTTGTTTATTTATGTTACTTCCTTGTTATTTATGTTAATTTGTATAGGGTACGTGGCGTTCATTCACTAAACTTTAGTACGGCTTTTTTGCTAATAAATGTGGTCCTAACAACATCTGTGGATCAAACCATGCAGTGACCATTCTTTGTAAAGTTACTGAACAGTACTGTACTGTGGTACTCTTTGTTTTACTATACAGTGTGGTTCTATCTTTTTCATCTGTGTATCAAACCATGCAGTGTGACCATTCTTTGTAAAGCTACTGAACAGTACTGTACTGTGGTACAGTTTGCTTTACTATATAGTGTGGTTCTAACTTTTTCATCTGTGGAACAAACCATGTAGTGTGACCAATCTTTGAAAAGCTACTGAACAGTACTGTAGTGTGGTACTGTTTGTGTTACTGCAGATTATGGCTCTACTTTTATATCTGTGGATTAATTACACTATACTGTATTGAGGTTCTAACATTTGTCTCGGTGGACAGAACACACATATAGGCCGAATGATTTTCATAAAAGAAAGATTTCACGCTACCAGGGCTTTGCAGTTTGTTGATCTTCTGGTCTAACGATTGAACGAGCTTGTTCAGCATAGCATTTCTTCCGCTTAGTGATTCCAACTTTCCCCGTATCTCATAGATCTTGGCGGCAACTTCCGCATAACCAGAGACAGTAACTTCGTTATGATTCTCAATATGAAGGACCTCGTGTCCTTGCAAAGTTTTGTTGAATTCCAAGAGACTTGCTGGTTTGCAGAGAATTGCAAAGCTGAGTAAAATTAGGTAGCAATTCATTTTTCCAACCCCAGAGATCACTGAGAGAAATATAAGAACTACCCGAAGTTTCGTGACGAATGAGGGGTCATACCCGGTGCTAATACAATTTATTCATTTTCTCTGTTAGGCAGGGTACATTGTTAAAAATGCTTTGTGTCCTTTGCTTTACGTCAGTTGTGTGAATAAATTATATCAAACCGGAGATGAGGAAGTAGGAGCAAAACTTGATAATCAATTTAATGCCATTCTGTTAACTAAGTTGTCGTTTGTACGTGTCGGCAGTGAGAAAACATAACTTAAATCCACAGACATCGAGGAAAATGACAGCTTGTCTCTTAATTCTATCTTGGATGAAAGAAATTGAATTAACGTTTTCGCATATTGTCATAGTCTACTTCTTCTATTTATGTTCTTTTTTATTTCTGGGGTGGGGCTGTTGGGTCTAAGGCGCCTGGGTGGTGGGCAAGGGGGTCATGTCCCACTGGGAACTCCTCAACTCAGTATCGCACATCTTTCGGCTGTAATTTCCAGTTCTAGAATATTTCAGGCAAGGTCCCAAATAGTAGGTCCCAAACACTTTCACTTTATGTACAGTGGCTCAAGGACAGAAACGATCATTTTCAAATACTACTTTCCCATAAAACTATGATGGTCATGTTGATGTACTATTCTAGAACAAAACCGATCAATTTCTGTTATTTACGTTTTTTACATCTTGTTCGGTTAGTAAGGAAGCAACATATTTTAGACGGACTCTATTTACATTTTTTTGTGATGAGCCAGATATCTACGCTAATTGGTGAAATCATTAACTTTTTCATTAACAGTGCAGATACATATATAATTTATTACAGACGCTTAGATTGTTAAACTGCTTTCTCATAACTTCTTTAAGTTTTTAAATCGAGATTTCATTTCTTAAGCCAATGTTTTATACCCTATTCGAGACTTAATGGCTTGGAAATACCATGAGAGCAGTCCTTCAGTTGGGCTGAGATTGGGATTGAAGATAGGCGAATCGTTCCTAGTTTCTCCTCGACCACTGTTTTTGATCCCTCGCACGATGGAGTTTTAACTTCGCGACCTAATCTGCATAAGAGACTTTATTTAATTTGTGGCAGCGAGTCCAGTTTGACGGTGCGAACGAGAAGTGTGAGATAAGCTACGCGACTTGTACAGGCTGTGTACAACCGTACTGACGGAGTGAAAAACAAATAATTTAATGGCACAGCCCCCTCCCCCAATTCTCTTTTGTCTGTCTTCCTGGTCGTTTAATTAATGTCGCTTTGGTAACCAGCTCTCGTTTCTAATCAATGTATATTCATTTAAATCAAGGTTTATTTTACCTGTTTGCTTATAAAATTATTTACACAATATCATCTTTCAACAGCAGAGGAGCTATCGCCCAGTATTGCTAAAGCAGGTTCTTCCATGCTCGTTGCTCGTTGTCTGTGGTTACCAACCTAAGACGTCGAACAAACCTCGGTCGGTGGAACTTGCAGGTTCACGCAATGAAATGATATTCTTAGTGTTTCCTCACCCAGATGGAACAATTGGTCACATCTAATTAGTTCCCTCCGTGCTGCCAAATATTAAATCTGTGCAAGAGAAAATGAGGAAAGAGAACATAACCCCGTCTGATATGATTAGGGACAGAATCTATTTTTAGCGCGGAATCTATTTATATCTCGTTCCATGGCTGCGCGGTTTACAAGCACGTGATGAGAAGGACATCAGCCATTGGTCAGTTAAAATAGTTTCCGGATCTAAAAATAGATTCTGTCCCCTTATCATAGTAACAGAACCCGGTATGGAAGATACATTCTCAAACGTCATTTTCTCTTGATCTGTCCCCTAATCATAGTAAGAGAACCCAGTATGGAAGATACATTCTCTTACCTCATTTTCTCTTGATTCTATCCCCTTATCATAGTAAGAGAACCCAGTATGGAAGATACGTTCTCTTACCTGATTTTCTCTTGATTCTATCCCCTTACCATAGTAAGAGAACCCAGTATGGAAGATACGTTCTCTTACCTCATTTTCTCTTGATTCTATCCCCTTATCATAGTAAGAGAACCCAGCATGGAAAATGCGTTCTCTTACCTCGTTTTCTCTTGGTCTGTGCATGGAATTAATACTGAGGCCCCGTTTATAGGAGTAAAGTTGTCCGGGGACGAAGGGATTTCACGCCTAGCAAAAAACCACATGACCCACATGTTTACATTGGCGAGGCGCGAGTTCAAATACTGCACCTGAAGGATAAGAGTTCTTCACAGCTGACAAAATGACATGAAACTTTCCACCTAATGTATATGAAGCATCTTTGTATCACTGTGGGACTTGAGATTGCCTAAATTAAACGTATTTTGGCTAAAACATTTGTTGGAGAATTGATTCGTGTCGCGCCGAACCTCTTAACTGTCAAGTCAGAAAGGTCAAATTACACTCAAGTGCGTCGTGAATTTTGCGTTCCCAAAAATTCATTTCATATGTTGCCCAGAGTTTTGAAAGCACATTTTGAAAGCTTAGAGATTGCTTTTTAATTTGGAATGTCTTTTTCTGTTTGAAATCATGTATCGGATGTAATTTTAGGCCTTTGAAATTTGACAATATTTTGCTCGCGTAAAATCCTTAAAATGTTGTAAATATTTAAAAATCCATAAAATATTTCAATTAAAATCAATTCAAGAACTTGACCACTCAATATTTGTATTAACACCCTTTTAATACGATAAGAAACGTTTTGGGGTGGATGATATTTGGATTCGATTGAAATCGCGGTCTTTTCTTAGCCCGGTCTAGAGGCCCGAAAAAGCGGTCTGGCGGAGGCCGTAAATCGCCCGAACTTGACATTCGCCGTATCGCCAAAATATTTATACAATGAAACTAAAATTTATAGCGGAGCTCAGCGGCTCAAAGAGCCGCAGAGCGGAGCCCCATAACTACCGTGCGAGAATAGAAATTGAGAAAACCATGCGTTTGAGTTTTCATGGTCATCGTGGCTAGCGGCATGGCTCGCGGGCGCGTGCGCGTGCGCCTAGCGACGACGACGACGATGTTGCCCCAACATGGCGGCCATAGTCATCCGGGATATTTAGAAGGTCTTAAACCGAAACGAGGCTTTGTTTTTCGCGCGCTTTTCGCGGCTTGCCGCGGCTACACAACCTACAGCCAGCAGTCTACAGCAGTCTACAATGTTTTGCTGAAGAAACGGATTATTCATAGCGGTTTTGTAGGAAAAATTTTCTTCCTACAAGTTTTCAAGCGTTTTTGGAGGGACATAAGCATAAAGCTGAGTTCTTTCTACAAGTTTTCAAGCATTTTTGGAGGGACTGTGTGAGGAGCTCCGCTTTTAGGTTTGCCTAAATCTATTAAATATTTTCCTTTCTAGAATACCTTGGGTAGTCTACATAATTTTTTGGGGATTTTTGAAAAATTTTATTTTTTCCACCTCTGGTCGATATTTACAGACATCCGCTCTTAAGTTTTTCGTTTATTGTGGGACCTATACTTTTTAATTTTATTGTCCTGTTTAATTTTTTCTTTTTAGTTCATTCTCAATTACAAAGTCTATTCTGTTTGATCGCCATATCATCAGTACCCATCTAAGTAAATTGTCCACCTGGATGCATAGACAGATCTGTTCCGTCTCTGAGGAAACAAGATAAATATTGAGGACAAACGTTTAAGACAAAAATTAAATTTGGCCTCAATTTTACTATCCGGAAATGTTATGTTCCATTTAAATTATCTTCGGTTGTTGGCTAATTCAGTTTAATTCTAACACAATCTTTGTCACATACAACATTGTTTTTGCTACAAGAAACGTGGTCAAAATTGTGAGTTATGGTGAATTCCTCTTTTTCTCTGCTCTTCGTCTTCCTCGCAGAGACTTAAAGTTTCTTTGCCTGATGAAGACTAGCAGTGTGAGCAGTCGAAACGTCGATCGAGACCACCACCCAATTGACTCCGTCGTGAGACCATATAACTAATTTATATAATCACTTTACGTTTATTTGAGTAAATATGCCATGGTGCAACCTGCTAGCATTAAAGCAGTATCGTTATATAGATTCAAACAATTTCTCCATTCAAATGCCCTCTAAAGTAATCGTTATCAATAGAAAGTACTTCTATGGACCATGGAAAAGACTTATATTCAAGGAAATGCGTTGTTAAGTAACTATCACTAACAAGTATTGCTATTGGTCATAAAAAAGCATTGATCATGAAAAAATGCGTTTTAAAGCAACTTTGGCTGCTACTTAAAGAAAATATTTCTCAGTGTGTTCATTAGGTATCGAAGATCGGAGAATTCTCTGGCTACTACGAAGAATTTAGATGGTCAAACTATCCCCAAACTTTTTTCTGGAATTGCCTAAAATCATCTACTGTGCCCCGTTAAGTCTCTAAAGATGAAAGCTCAGGGTTTGCGGTGACTCCGTACATCCACGGAGTCGCGGAATCTTAAAAGAGGATTTGACCAGCTGCAACGTCAAAGTGGCCCAAAAATCTTTGTTAACGTTGAGCCATATCTTTACCAAACCTAATGATTCTGCACCGAAGGAACAATTACACAAGTAGAGCCATGTACTCTGTTTCTAACATACATTATCTTAGGCCAACGTATCATCAATCTATCTCAAACTATTGCTATTGATCACGAGTCAGAAGGGACCGGTCATTATTTATACAGAGGGTGGGGAGGGTTAAGAGAAGGGAGGCGGGGTAAAGGCTATTTTACATTGGGCAGAGGGAGGGGGGGCTTAACATTTTATAAAGAAGTTTAGAGTGGGGTCAGCTAGGCATAAACAGATTCTGCCCAAAAATTCTTTAAAAGTTGCACCAAAATACCCTCAAAAGTTGCTCAAAAGTTGCTCAAAAGTTGCTTTTGATCTTTCCAACATATTTTTCCCTCCCTCCTCTACATACGTAATGACCGGTTATTACGTCATGTAGAGGTCCCTAATGCGCTCCTGCTACATTAAGCAGAATAAAAGCCAACTTTGTTATTAAGCTTTGCATGATGGACGGATGTACTGCACGCCTCCTCTTATGTGAGGCTTAAAGTCGGACCACTTAAACACGTTTCCTTCTCCAGCAACACATGATTTGGACAGGAGAGCTATTTTGTGGCTGCTTATCACGTGGTTCCAGATATTGACACCTGTCAGTTCACCAATGAAGCTGTACTGTGCTTTTAGCCCTCCGCCCACAGAACCATTTTGCTCATTCCCTAACACTAGGGCACCGCCCGGGCGAATCACGTGACCTGCACGGCATAAAAGATAAATGGAAAGCTAGGGAAATATTGAAACACAGGAATAGCTCTACATCCTTGGCATTATACATACGTTCGACATTTCTCCTTCCATTCATTTCATTTTGAGTCCTTCTTCATTGAAATGGCGCCATAGACATTGCGCAAGCCTCATGATCTAGTCCAGAGGTTCGTTTCGTAGAAGTTTTAGTGCGCTATATAAATTCATTATCATTATCATTATTAAGTTTTGGCAACTTACCGGACCAGAAAAGCTATTTTATGATCGCAGTGCTTCCAACGAGAATTTTTACAATTTCCTTAGTTTCCAAGGTCAAGCAATACCGTACTAGCTTAACTTGCACGTTAGGGTGGTTTATCAAATAGACGTGTATTTTACTATGAATTACACGACTCGTAAAATTCATACGAAACTACATCCGGGACCGTAGTGGCGTATTGTCCATAACCTCACTAGTAAGGATATCGATGACGTTATTTCCCGTCTTGCACCATTTAGTTTGTGTTGCCAAAATGAACGTTTTTGTCTAAATAATTATAAGAAAATTACACATTATCGGGACTTTCGAGTAACGGGCCCCAGAAACAAATTTAAAAAAATTCTCTCCAATTATGAGTTGATTTGTGATTTGGAAATTCCAGTTTTTGAGAAGGATAAACACTGCGAGAAAACCACTAAAGGAAACACAAGAGCAAAAAGTATCTAATCTCGTTCACTTTCAGTAAAAACCGACATCAGCATAACGCAAAACTCACAATCTAATAAACAAAGCAACTTATGAATACTTCCGGGTCTCAATGATTGCCAATAATATATTTCGCTGATATTCAAATATATTCTTAGTACAGGTACCGGACGATGTATGGGAATCACCAAGGAGAATTTGTATCTTGAATTGGAATCCCGAAGGGCAAACCTGCGTATTGCTTATGGATTGACTTTGGTTATAAGGACTTATTTTCTACGTTAGGCTCTCGCGGGAAAAGGAGTACTAACGTGTTTAAGGAAATTGAAACTTGTACCATTTATAAAACCATAATAACTCCATGTTTACCTATTTTTAAACCCAGGCCACTTGACGCAACCGTGCCATCTTTATACAATTTCCATGATCCAGCGGTATTCTCCCATGTTGCGCATATGTGGTGCCAGACTCCATCAGTCACTGACACTGCAGTAGATCTATAAGTAATTCAATCAATCAATCAATTTGCAACATTACTCCATAGTTTGGATCAAACCATGCAATCACTCTCAGGGAATCAAAAGAATCAAACAGTCACCTGGTCACGCGTTTAGTTGTGGAATAGCTATGATAACAAATCCGAGACCTTGGGGAAAAAAATCTGAGACTTCGAGATCGAAATGAATGCAATTTAAAGAAGACTTCGAGACTCTTCGCCAGTACTGCCGAGATTTCGAGATTGGATGAAAATTTTTGTGAGACCCAAGATTTTTGAGGTACCTTTCGACAGCGGTACCAAGTCTTGTGACCTTTCTTTGGAAAGCTGCCGGATCGTGCCATCTGATCGAGTTTCATGGTTTTCATCTCCCACGCTTCAAATCATGTCGACCATTCTTTGATAAACTGCTGCATAGTACTGTACTGCAGCTTAGAAAAATTCATTTAAGAAACAAATAGTACAGCTTCAGCATTTCGGCTGAGGGAAGCTACATGTAACTGTGCAGTATCTACACTCTCTGTACAGTGTGGTTCTAACTTTTTTATCTATGGATCAAATCATGCAGTGTGTCCATTCTTTGTAAAGCTACTGAACAGTACTGTACTGTGGTACTGTCTGTTTTACTATACAGTGTGGTTCTAACCTTTTCAACTGTGGATTAAACCATGCAGTGTGTCCATTCTTTGTAAAGCTAATGAACACTACTGTACTGTGGAACTGTTTGTTTTCCTATACAGTGTGGTTCTTCCATTTTCATCTGTGGATCAAACCATGCAGTGTGACCATTCTTTATAAAGCTACTGAACAGTACTGTACTGTGTTACTGTTTGTTTTACTATACATTGTGGTTCTTCCTTTTTCATCTGTGGATCAAACCATGCAGTGTGATCAACGTGTGGAAAACTACTGAATAGTACTTAATCTAGTAATGTTTTGCCATACAGTGCGGTTCGTGCCATCTTGAATTCGAAAGCTTAACAAACACTTTTATGAGTTTTCAATGCACTTTTCAGTTAAGCCAGGAATGCAATTGCAAGCATTAAACTATGTTACGATGCCTTTATGCTTCAAGATTAAGCTGTTCACTTAAGGGGCCGTTCATTTTTTATGAGGGAGGGGGAGGGGGGCTGGTGTAATTCGGGAAGCACCATTCAAAAATTGCATGACCCCCCTCAGCTTGCCAATTTGTTCATATGACCCCCCCCCCTTCCTATCAAAAGAAAGAGAAGTCAATGTCGGATTAAGACAATATGACAAAAGTATTGCTAAAATATTTCACTTGACCCCCTCCCCCCTTTTCACTAATTTTTTTTTGCGCGAACCCCCAAATCCCGCCAGCCCCCCGTCCCTCATAAAAATTGAACGGTCCCTAAGGAACAATATTAAACATTTTAAAACGAAAATTCCATCTCTCTCCCGCTCCATTTTTATTGTGAATTAGTAGGAAAGATCACTCCCCCCCCCTCACAAAAAAAAGAATAGCAACAACAACAAAAAAAAAACATTTTGTCGCTTTTTTAAATGCGATTGGATTCGTCATTTCGGTTTTGTTACTATTACTGTCAAGGAATTTCGTAACAGCTTTGTACAGTTTCGACTTTCCCATGGCATCGACATCACAAATTATAAATAAAATACAGACGCATAAGAAACTAAGAACTGCCAAAGCTACTTACCTGTCTTCGCCATTAACGTAAACAGCAAGTGAGTTGTAGTTAAATATAATGAATTCGTTTTCCTGTCCCGTTACCGCGTAACTAATTGGTGTTCCAAAACTGCGTGTGTCCGTGCTTTTCAGCCAACAACAAGCTGTCAGGGCTGCAAGACTGGGCATACCTCTTGTGATGACGTAATCGGTCCCGCCTTTTATTGTAAACAGCAAAGCGTAGTGGTCTGGTTAAAACAAACGCAGTCAGGGTGGATTTCTACCACTGCCAAAATCTTACATGCATGCGGACGTGCAGGTACATTTTACTATATTTACGTGACTGTTAAAACAAAATTAGACAACGCAAAAACTTGAACGTTGTTTTTTGTTAAAAACCGAAAGCCCACAAATCGTCTGAATTTTTTTTATTCAGTTAAAAAAAAAAGAAAAGAAGCCAGCTAATTTTCACGAATAATAAGTGCCCAACCTCGAATTAACACCCACCTCTATTAAGCGCCCATGCTAAGGCAGAAATAGTTTGTAAGGCGGCGCTCAGCCAACTCAAATTGAAGTAAAGGCCCACCCCACCCCACCCCCCTCCTCTTCCAGCTCAAACTGAAATAAGCGCCCAACACCAGAGAATTCTTTTATTGCCTTGAGTGACAATGAGATTGAAATTAAATTAGAATAAGTACTAATGAGAGACTTCCCCGAAGAAGGAGTGTTCTTCAGAGTATTTTACAGAAACCTTGCTTTGTTACATTTCCGCGTTTTGTTATAACCATTCATTGCTTTATGATCCCAAAATTAATATAACATACTACACTTCCTGAAAATGGTGAAAATTTTATAAGCGCCCAGGGCGGTTAATCTTACTTAAAATTTTCGGAACAGCGGAAATCGACTCTAATTATGCTTGGGAACACGCCACTAGCAAGACTGGTATGGTCAATTATTTCAACGCGATTGCGTCCGAGTTCATACAGAGACAGTGTTTGAAATTTCTCAACCGAAACATTTTAACGGCACCTAGGATGGACTAGAAAAGAAATTCCCTCCTACAATGAATGGTGTCTCTGTCTTTCAAATTGTCCATCTTCTAGATTAACTTAGTTCACGTTTAATTTGCCAAAAAATCGAGTTTCTGTTCATCCACATTTCGATTGATTGTTTTCATATTGGTAATTATGTTTTAGAGTTCTCCCTTCTTAACCAAGACTTGCTAAATGCGAAATACTGATACTGATACTGATACGATACTGATGAATATTAAAACAATATTGTATCTTTGCATTCTACGATATGCAAGTTTAGTGTGTAACAAGTTAAAACCTGATTAGAAGAAAATGGAGCCTTTTTCCTAAGTTAGGTTTCCGTTTAATCAAAATCCGACTGTCTGTTTTGGTGATTATGTTTGGTGTTTTAGAGTTAAAACTATCATTTTTCAACCAAGAGTTCAACTCACCGTGCTAAATTAAATGCGATATAAATAACTGGTAAGTGTTACACAAGTATTCCTTCTTTGCGTTCCACTAAACTAACTTGTGGTGTTTACCAAGTTGAAGCCGGGTGAAAGTTAATTGAAAATTAAGCCGATTAATTTCTCCCGCAGATAACCCCAGCTTTGTAATCAACTATAAATGCCTTTGTTACCTCGTTTACTTAGCGTCGCATCGTGGATCTTGTTGTTCAATTCTATCATCGTCTTGTTCATCGAGGAAAACCTTTTTTCCATCTGCTTCAGCATCAAAATCCTCAAATCCAATTCTTGAATCTTATTGGACAACTCCAAGTCCTTCTGGACCAGAGAATCAAGCTTTTTATGAATCTCAGCAACTGCGCCCCCATTCTTGCCGTAATTCGAGATTACAATATGGTTATGGTTTCCAGTGATATAAACTTTGCCGTCATGTTTTACGGTTTCGTTGGGTCGCGGAACTGCAGCAGTTTGAAATAGAGGTGTAAAATCCAGAAAGGTAAGAACACAAATTGCTAGGTAAGCCATCACATGTCCTAACGAACGCGTTCCAAATTGATAACCAACGGCAGTGACTTCTGCTTAAAACGATGAATATTTAATGAGGTATGATATAAAGGTCACTAAAATTGCAAAAGCTTTGTCAATCAAAGCCACAGTGCTCGAGTGCCCGCTTTGGCAAATGTCACGTGGTATGTTTAAAACTCAGATCACGTGGCCCGTTTCTCAAAGAACCACGTAGCTTATTTGGCCCAGAAAGTTATTTTGTCATCGCAATATTCACAAAGGGAATTAGAAGGTGTTGTTGATAACGGAACTTTCAAGAAATGGGCTCAAGGAGCGAATAGTTGAGGTGAGAAGACACTTAGACCAACGAATCTCGGAACAGTTGAAAGTGGACTTTATTTGAGACGGTAAAAAAGAAAAACAAAGAGCAGAGATAAGATATGAAAAAATTCAGGCTTGAACGAGACTCAAACCCATGACCCGTCAACACCGGCAAACAGCTCACAGTTGCCTTCAGAAGTCAGTTGCATGCATGGTTAGAGTGTCGTTCATTTGCGCTCTGGTCAACGTTTCATCCTGGTAGTCTTTTGCTTAATTTCCCTAGTAAAACCAAAAAGCTGAAAAGCGTGAGTCTACGGCAGCTATATTTCGGTAGCTTGGACGCCATTTTTTTTCCCCAAACACGGATTACACAGAACCCCCCACATTATTCATCTCCGAGGAAGTGGACAGTGTTGAATATCCCGAGGTGGAGAGCCAATCAGATTGTTCAAATGAAAATGCTAAGGTTGCTGAGTTGGTATATACCAATGTTAAAAAGTGTATTAATAATGTAAGTTGTGTCAACGGCTGTCAGTAGAGTATTGTGTCAACGTAGATTAGCATTTCAGTGAATAGCTGAGTTAGAATAATCATAGAGAAGTAACTTCGCTCAACAGCGAAGATCTTTCATTAAGCAAAAATTTTATTTCATCTTTAATTTGCAAGCATCCCTTTTTACCTCATGGTATGTACTTCATACCATGAGGTATAGCGATGGATGGATTTGTCACTCCATTCCCGTTAGACAATTAATTTATGCATTAAATCTGCATTAAATGTGAATTAAACAGGTTCTCCCCTGTTTCCCCTACTAGGTTTGGTTTTGTCCACAAAGTCGTGCAATTGTTTTATGTGCACATATGTGGGGGGAGGGGGTGAGACAAAGCGGCAGAACATGTTTACAAAAATGGCGTCTGTTGTGTCGAGCCCGACGTAAAGATTGTCAAGACGGGTTTTCGTTCCTTTTGCTCCATCTTTGATCAAAATACACGAACAGGAAATGTGTTCAAGAATGTTCGAGGGGAAAGAAATGGGTTTTAAAGTCTTAAAAGTGACGATGTCTCCAATTTGGACGACGAGTAATCGATCAGTCGTAGCAAGAGTGCACAAAACGAACTATTCGGAATGAACGCTTTATGGTCTGGGGAAAGGACAGCACTTCATGGAATAATTACCACATACCACTGATGAGGTAGCTCGAAGGAGCCTTTGATTACATGATCGTTTGAGTCCGGAGCTCGAAGCGACTGCTCGAATGGGCGTGAAAGTCGGCCCCGTAGCATAGGTATCATGCAGATATCATGTAAATAAACCCAGATATCTGGGTATCATGTAAATTAGAAGAGACTGAGATGTGCACGTGTCTTGACAGCGAGGGCATTTAACGGGTTTGAAAACTAGAATTTGCTGCTGACGTCAGACACATGCTGTCCCCTGGCTGGCGGCTCTTTTGACAAACGGAAAGAGGTTTGAGATTCTATCAGTTTTTTGTTCTTTTGAGACCTTTTTGGATATTTCTTTGTAAACAATTTTGAAAAAAACATTTTAAGGTAGTTTGAGCCTCATAGCTGATCAACAATTGATTCACGAATTCCTTTGTTTTTGTGGAAAACAACTTTTGGAGTCGTCATTGGAGATTGCCGAGGACTGTTTTTTACTGTGCGCTGGCAAATGGTTAATCGGAAAATTTACTCAAACTTTCGTTTCACTCGGATTTATGGCCTAAGCGCGAAGCGCGCGGGCCATGAATCCAAGCGGACAAAACGAGGATCCGTAACTTACAGTACGGACCGAGAAAACGAGGTTTGTAAGATATTTATTATATCTCAAAACAAACTTTTGAATTTCGCGGGCCGTACAGCGCGCGTACTAACTGAGAGATATAATAAATAGAGGATATTACGCGGTGGTGCGAAGATATGAATTTTATTTTGGAGTGTTTTTAACACGAGATAATAAAATTCATATCTTCAAGCCACCGTGTGATGTTCTTTTTATTATATGGACAAAAAACTAGCGGGAAAATTTTGTTAGGACGCGCGCGTACATCCGGGACATTAGGCACATATCTTGTTCATATCTTCACTGAGTGGAAATATGGAAAATATGAGTGTTTTAGTTTCTGGTAAAACACCATTGTCCATGTAATAAAATAATGTATTAAATCTTGCAAGTTTTCTTATGGGTGTGTATGATCCGGTAAATCCGTAGTAGATTTTGGATAGTTGCTGTGTTTTGTATGTTTTCAATAAGCACATTTATTATATGGCTGGTTACCCAGCGGGCAAGATGAGTCGAATCCTGAGTTCTGATTGGCTACCAGAACGGGCAAGATGGACCTATCTTTATTGACCAAGCTTGTTCAGTCAAGATGCTGGATATTGGTCTCGTTCGTTATCACGTTTTTATTGACCTCGACTACATCTCGGTTAAAATTCTATTTTCCTTTGTTTGAGTATGGTAATGTATGATGATTATAGAGAATAATACATGGGCGTGGAGAGATATGAAATTTACTTTTGAGGGTTTAAATTGATATCTCTCGAGTGAGCGCAGCGAACGAGACATCGATTTCACCAAGAATAAAATTGAAGCTCAGCATATATAGCACAAAGATTTCCCAAAGAAAACGTTTATTTCATGATACGTTAAGTACAAGCAATGAGGTCAGCAGAATCACCAATCTAGCCTTAGTGATTGCATGTAGGAGTTATGAATTGCACTCCCCCTCTGGTGCGAAGCTTAAAATCTGCCCACTTGAATACATTCCCTTCTCCTATGAAGCACGCCTGGGACATTCGAGTTATTTCCTCGTAATACAGGGCGTAATTCCAAATGTTTACGTCTGCCAGTTCACCCATGAAGTTCTGGTGATCTTGGAACGATCCTCCCTCTTTGTCCTGGTCCTGACCGATGACCAGGGTTCCACCACCCCGGATCACGTGACCTGCGAGATAGAAATTTGAGTTAAAAATCAACAGGGCTTGACCTTTGTTACAACGTTCAAAAGGATATTACCTAGAAAATAGCGCCATACCACGAAATTCCAGTGAATTTATCCTGATTGCATTCTTAAAATAGTTTTAACCTTTACCTTTCTTGAGACCTTGACCAGTTGCAGCAATGGAACCATCTTTGAACAGCTTCCATGATCCAGCGGTATTTTCCCATGTCGCGCATATGTGATGCCAGTTTCCATCATTCGCGGATACGGACGTAGCTCTGAAAATGAGAGTACATGAGAGTACGTGAGAGCACATCAACGACTCTGAATCCCCAAAATTCCTTTGAACGGTCTAGAGTGCTTAAAAATATATAGCAACATTTCGCGTAGAAAATGATGCTTCTGTGACTAGCCATAAAAATTCACCAAATAGATGGCGGCATTTTTTAATTCGTTACTATTACTAATAATTGCCTCTTCGCACAGCATATTGTTATTCTGGAGGTCTTTCGATTGTTTGCTCCTCATCAAGTCATGTCGAGATAGAGGGCACTCTGCGTAGAGGTCTACAGCTCCAAGCAGTGTTGATATCTCTTGGGGTGGGGTAGGAAGGGGGCAACATGAGGATTGATTCCAAGTCTATCTAGATTGTTACTAAAGTTGGGAACGGAGCCGAGCGCACCAATCATCATAGAGATTAAGGTAGCGTTCACAGTGTTCCACTTGCGCGCTACATCTGTCCGAAGATCTGCATATCTACTCAGTTTCTTTCATATACCTATTATCTTATTGTTATTATTATCATTATTATTATCATTATTATTATTATTTTTATTGCAAGAATTGCAAGAATTATGTAGATCAAGGAGGGTGTTATACGCCGAAGCCCAAGGTTGTGGCAGAAAGCATTCTACGAGATCTGCACAATTCTGCAACTGTGCACCTACCCCTCCCCTAACCCAACATTAACACTAACTTTTTAACTTGTTGTAACTTGTTGGGTTAGGGGAGGGGTAGGTACACAGTTGCCCAGATACCGGCAGTGATCCCACAATTCTCCATATTATACAGAAGCCGAATCCAATAATTGTTTTATTATGCATTCAAAATATTTCCAGAGCTTTTCGCGTACAGTTTTCCATTCATTGTTCGCACTTCGGCGTAAAACGTCCCCAAGATCGACGCCAATTCCTGGGCTGCTTGTGGATTGCAGACGTCTTATCATCCAGATAGGTATTGAAAATTAGCGCACTCGCTTTTGTCGATTCTTGCGTGTTGAACTGTCGTTTTCTCTTAGCAAATTACTGATATCTTTCTCATTCAATGCTGAAAACCTTTCATCCGCGATTTTCCTACTCTCTCAGATATGAACGTTTCGTGACGTCAAGTGTCCAAAAATCCATGCTATTATACCACGATTGACGTCAGTTGTAGGAAAATAGCATGGATTTTTGGACACTTGACGTCATCTTGCTGGATATGACGAATTACACAGGACATCTTGGGCAATCAGACACGGAGAAATATTTTGAATGAATAATAATAATAGTTATTATTATTATTACTTTATTATAATTATTATTATAATTTATTATTATTAATGTCGCAGAATAGAATAATATTAGTTGCAACTTTGGAATAAGAGTTGAGAGCTCTCTTCAAAACAACTACGTTAAATTTGTATAACTGAGTTGTGCACCTTGATTCATCAGCCACCCAAATTCCGAATTTCCTGTAATCAATCAGAAGAAACTCATTGTCTTCTCCCGCAACGCTGTAACTCAGCAGTGTTCCTTGGTTCCCCGTATCAGCGGACTTCATCCAAAAACAAGCTGTGATCTCTGTGAGACTGGGCATCCCACGAGTGATGACGTAATCTGTAGTTCCCTTGCGGGGAAATAGCAGAGCATAACCTACGTAGAAAACAAAAAAATAATAATAATAAAACACTTCAAACGCCTCAGGAACGAGCAAAATGAGAGGTGGCGAATGGTCCTTCAAAAACTCTGGGTCTCGCTAAATTTTAGTCGAATTTCACGGGTCTCGCAGTCTCGTTTTTTAGCGGTTACGTGCGTCTCAATTTTTATTAGAAAGAATCTCGCACTCAAAACACTTTGAAGTCTCGGTCTCGCAATCTAAAAAGTCAAAATGTCTCGGGCTCGCAAAGAAAAACGCTTGTCTCGCCGTCTCGCAAAGTCTCGCATTCACCATTCGCGACCCCTAAAATGGAGCGTCTAAAGATTGCTAAATTATAGGATTTGATCCTCCCACTATGAAGGCAATTTTAAGCAAATTATACCTTGCGTTATTACAAGCGCTAGTAGAGGGTCTTAATGGGGCTACCTCGATAACACTAAACACTTAATGTTTTGGCTTTGTAACATGAAACTGAAATTTTAGGCATTTTAACACTATTATTAAAATTTTTTTAAGCTGTAATTTTTCTTCCAGAAAAAAGCAAATAACGGCTCCAAAAGACCAATATTGTTTTGTTAAGTATACCAAGGAGTTTTTGCCTATTTTACTACTATTCAGGATTATTTCATAATATTTCCGAAGACTGCCAAAGATTCCGGAAGACTGTCGAAGATTTTCGAAGCTAACGAAGAGGTCCGACCAGTACCGAAGATGTCCGAAGAATCCTCCAATCACTTAACAGTATTTTCGTCGGAAACAGTTAACATGAAAAAAAACTTGGCCAATTTAACAGCAAACGCGTAAAATTCTAGGAAAATAACAACAAACATTCAAACCCCATTCAGACTCTCCTAGTGCTCTAAGTAAGAACCACTAGAGACAAAGAAAATTACTTGTCCTTGCTTACAAAATTAAACGCATGACCTGCGCAACCAATCTACCATGCGCTACAGATAAGGGACGGACCATTAGAAAAGTGATGGGGGGTGAGGGGGGAGGGGTGGGGAAAAAACAAAAAAAAAATTCATGCAAAGAAGAAGGTAAAAAAAAATTCATGCAGAAGGAAGGTCCAACTGTGACTTTTTCACACGTAGTAAAAAAATTCGTGCAGAGAGGTTCACCTGAAAAAAAAATTCCTTCCAAAGCAGTGAGCGAAAAACAAAAATTCGTGCAAGCTGAAAATTCCCCACCCCCCCCCCCATCACTTTTCTAATGGTCCGTCCCTAAGTCGTCTGAGCTTCGAGGGGAAAAGTCTTGAGTGATTATAAAGGTGAGTTGCGACGGAGAGAACTTATGTTTTTTTTTAACTTGTGTATTTTTTCTTATTAATTCTCCATATTGCGGCTCACTTTCATTAAGAGTGATATATAGCAGTACAATTTAACAAGCAGAGTTATTTCCTTGTTTATTTATGTTACTTCCGTGTTATTTGTTACTTCCGTGTTATTCATGTTTTTCTGTATATGGTACGCGGCGTTCATTCGCTGTACTTTAGAACGGCTTTTTTGCTAATAAATGTGGTCTTTACAACATCTGTGGATCAAACCATGCAGTGTGACCATTCTTTGTAAATTTACTGAACAGTACTGTACTGTGGTACTGTACTGTTTGTTTTACTGTACAGTGTGTTTCTAACTTCCTCCAGTCTGTGGATCAAGCCATGCAGTGAGAGCATTCTTTGCAAAGCTACTGAACAGTACTGTCCGATCGAGCCTTTTTCGTAATGTAGGTTTCTGTTTAGTCTGTCTTCTTTGGTGATTATGTTTGGTGTTTTTAGAGTCAAAACTACCATTTTCAATACAACCATGAGTTCAGCTCAATGCTAAATTAAATGCGAGATGAATTACTGATAAGTGTTAAACGATTATTCCTTCTTTGCTTTCTAACTTGTGGTGTTTACCAAGTTGAAGCCGGGTGAAAATTAAAAGGATTCATTTCTCTCCCAAATAACCCCAGCTTTGTAATCAACTACAAATGCCTTTGTTACCTCGTTTACTTAGCGTCGCATTGTGGATCTTGTTGTTCAATTCTATCATCGTCTTGTTCATCGAGGAAAACCTTTTCTCCGTCTGCTTCAGCATCAAAATCCTCAAATCCAATTCTTGAATCTTATTGGACAACTCCAAGTCCTTCTTGATCAGAGAATTCAGCTTTTTATGAATCTCAGCTACTGCGTCCCCATCAATGTTGCCGTAATTCGAGATTACAACATGGTTATGGTGTCCAGTGATATAAACTTTGCCGTCATGTTCCACGCTTTCGTTGGGTCGCGGAAGTGCAGCAGTTTAAAACAGAGGTGCAAAATCCAGAAAGGTAAGAACGAAAATTGCTAGGTAAGCCATCACCTGTCCTAACGAACGCGTTCCAAATTGATAACCAGCGGCAGTGACTTCTGTTTAAAACGATGAATATTTACAGCGGTGATCATATTGGCGTGAACACCTAAAATATGTCTGGAATGTTTATTGTGATGTAACCAATCACAGACAAGATCATCACACCAAAGAAACCACAGGCAACGAACGGTTTCCTATCTGTCACGGAA
Source organism: Ricordea florida (assembly GCA_949710005.1). Classification (NCBI taxonomy): domain Eukaryota; kingdom Metazoa; phylum Cnidaria; class Anthozoa; order Corallimorpharia; family Ricordeidae; genus Ricordea; species Ricordea florida. Next base: position 22,524,489 of record OX453283.1, on the reverse strand, counting down.
CAAATTATTTTCATTTTGTTTTAACATTCAGTCTTTTTACAAGTAAACAATTGCTTTTCCTTCCTGTTTCCTTCCTTTACAGTATTTGCTATAATAGCGAAGAATACAGGTTTGAGCGATTTTGAAATAAATTACAGAGCCGATGTGCCGGGCCTACGCACGCGACGGTTTGGCGCGCAAGTTTTCAAAGTTTTTGTAACGATCGAAATCGGTAGTTACGCCTGATCGCAAGTTACAATGTTGTAAGGTAAGCCGCTAGAGTTTTTTGATTTCCATCGCTTCGCAGCTAATGCAGTAAGCGTAAACACTTTTTTGTTGGGTGAGGGAGATTAACTATTTTGGTAATTTATGTTTTTTTGGTTGCAACACAATCAACATTCCAGACATATTTCAGGTGTTCGCGCCAATATAATCTCTGCTGTAATGAGGTATGATATGAGTTCAATAAATAATGTTATTATTCATTCAAAATATTTCCCCGATTCTGATTGGCTAAAAGCACACGTTTAATTCACCATAACCAGTTACTGATGACCAAATTTGGACGAATTTTCACTTTAACGAGGAAATGACGTCAAAAATGCAGCGCTTCGCAGGTTAATGCACCGTTAACCGAGAAGACCTGGGGACGAGCTTGTGTTATTTTGTTGTTTTGTTATATTGCTGGTGGGTGTGAAATTTGTGAAAATAAAGCTCATTTTCTCCTTGGAGTGTTTGAAAATATTTTGATAAATAATAAAGCAATTAATGAATTCGGCTTTCGTAAAATATTAAGAAGAATTAAGCGGATATCGGAAGGGTGTTATCCAACACCTTCCTCGATCCGCTTAATTCTTCATATCCTACTCAGCCTCAATCATTAATTGCTAAGTAATTGAACTAAGTGGAGTGCAATTTGGTCTGAAATCATATGCGTGATTTGAAATCACAAGTATGATTTCAGACCACAATTGCATGAGACGAAGTTCAATTACCACTTTATTACATCCATATTCAAAATCTCACCATTAATTAGCTATAGTCCTTATGCAGGTTTTTAGTTGGTCAGAATCCAATATTTTATTGATCTTGTGACCGGTTTTTAAGAAAAAAGAGGAACCGGAAACGCTTTTGCATTTCAATATTGAAGTCATCTGTCAAAAACGCAGTCGAACGTAACATAGGCAAAAACATTTTTCATTCACTTCAAGCACGGTGCTCTGGAGAGCAAAACGCGGTTTTAACTTCAAACTTCAGTCCTCGTCGTCTGATTCAATGATGTAAGCCCTTCTTTTTTTCTGTGGTTGCGACTGGGAATTTTCGTTGTCTCTGGAGAAGAAATTGAAGGCACAGCCAGAGTAATAATGCAATTTACGGGAATATCAGCACAGCTGGACGCTGACATGCGATACTGAAACCGGGAAGGAAAAGTCGGTGGAAATCCTCAAAAACTTGGTGGAAATCCAGCTGCCAGGAAATCAGAACTGGAGCCCATAGTCCGTGGCATTTGGCCTCGTTGTTGGACGTGATGAATCGGAACGAGTGGAACTCGCTGGTTTTGGATTGCCATCTCTAGACCTGTGGCTATACTTGCAGTATCGTGAGATACTTATTTGACGATAATGATTGTGAGATAGCTCTTACCTTTGATTCTCGTCAATTTTGTCGTAGTCGTCCGGCCTGTTATTAAATAGATGACATTGCGCGGTAGGCCAGAATTCTTAAGTTTAGAAACGAGAGTAGATAGAGAGAGAGAGAGAGAGAGAGAGAGAGAGAGAGAGAGAGAGAGAGAGAGAGAGAGAGAGAGAGAGAGAGAAAGAGAGAGAGACGGACGGACGGACGGAAACACTTTCGTAAGGTCCAATCTCCATGTGCAGGAGACTTATTCACGCAAGCTATGCCCAGACTATCTCATCTGAATGTCAATGTATGAAAATTTCATATATGCAAACTGCGGAAGAGATATAAGAAGTGAAACATCATCGCATTCACGTGAACAACTTGAGCAGTTGCAAAGATAAGATTTGAAAAAAATTTCAGGCTTGAACGAGGCTCAAACCCATGACCCTTCAACACCGGCAAGCAGCTCACAGTTGCCCTTCAGAAGTCAGTTGCATGCATGGTTGGAGTGTCGTTCATTTGCGCTCTGTTCAACGTTTCATCCTGGTAGTCTTTTGCTTAATTTCCCTAGTAAACCCAAAAAGCTGAAAAGCGTAAGTCGACGACAGCTATATTTCGGTAGCTTGGACGCCATTTTTTTCCCCAAACACGGATTACACAGAACCCCCCAAATTATTCATCTCCGAGGAAGTGGACAGTGTTGAATATCCCGAGGTGGACAGCCAATCAGATTGTTCAAATGAAAATTCTAAGGTTGCTGAGTTGGTATATACCAATGAGTAGTATAATAGGTACACTTATAATACCACCACCTAGGAACCGTTTTTCAGAGAGGAAACGCTTAAAACGTTAACATGTCTATAGAAGCTGTATTTCAAGGCGGAAAGACTCCCAAGGCAAACAAATACGAATTGGTGTGGTGCACGAAGATGACCCGAAGATGCCCGAAGATTTCCGAAGATTTTCCGAGCGTTTTCCGAGAAATAATGAGCTATTTCAATTTAGACAAATATGCATACTATAAATCTTCGGAAAAACGTTGGCGCAATTTGTTTTATTGTACTCCCACATTATGTCCACCGTCAAAGAGTTACGCTCTTTAGCAAGAAGCTATGGTTTGACCGCGAGCTCGAGGTTACGAAAAGCTGACCTTTTGCGAGCTATCGCAGAGGCACGTGCCGCGGAGTGGAGGAAAAGACTCCGGAGAGCGCTAAAGACGGGGAGATACCCTGCTATAACCAGAGGGGATATAGAGAACCCACACAAGAAGTGGCAACGCGCCCGTGAACTCCATCAACTTGCGAGAGAGGTTGACGCTGCTCTTCTCGCGGAGGGTGTCCGAAAGAGGACTACTCCAACGATGAGAGCAGAAGCTCGTAGAAAAATTGAAAACCGGCGAACCCCCTTAGCGCGATCTCTGGTGCGAGAAGGCCCCCGTATACTCGAAGAGTTGGATGGGGAAAGAGAAGGTGAGGTAGGAGGTAGGCGCTTCTGGAAGTGGACTTTCTATCGAGGTGTTGATGGTCCTCTTGTGGCCCGGATAATGGATAAGCTCCGCAAGCGGGTCGAGACCAGCTGTTATCTGCGCTACAGCTACACCTATCGACTCCGGAACCTCGAAACGGGAGAAATTATCTTGTTTCGCAAAACAGCAAAAGGCAGCCCTTGGATCCAGCGGCTCGAGACGGAAGCTAGAGACTGGGTGCAGGCGGAAGACGAGAAGCGCTTGAGTGTTAACCAAATCGAGCGACCTAGCACCAAGTGGGTCTTCATTCGCTTTATCTATGTGGAAGTAAAAGTTGTAGTAGATCGGCAGGCGCCTCTGTTGGGGACAGGACCACTACCTGACTGGCTACGAGGAAAGCGAGGGTTGTACTCCTTGGACACGTATGGCGATAACCTTTGCCTCTTTCGCTTTATAGCGGTCCATCGTGGTGCGCGCGTGGATCGTTGCACCCTACAAGCCAGCGCTCTCGCTAGAGAGATATACAAACCGCCCGAGACTTGCCCAGGGGTTTCTCAGGACGAGCTGCGGAAAGTAGAGCAGCACTTCCGGCTCGGGATCCGGGTATACGAACCACAAGAGTCTGGAGATTGGCTGCATCGGAGGCACCCGGCTCACTATGAAAGAGTAGGCACTCCACCAATGACGATCGGTGTCTACGAGGGGCACGCGTTTCTCATTCGCGACATCCAGAAACTCGCGAAAAAGTTCGTGTGCGGGAATTGCAATGCAAGGTTCACACATTCCAACAGCCTCCATCGCCACGCAGATCGTTGCACCCAAGGTGAGACAAAAGTTGTCTGCCGAGGAGAGAAAGTGGAAGCTCCCCCGTCGGTCTATGAGAAGGCTTTCTATCCACAGAAATGGGATAGCATCCAAGCAGTACAGTGGCTCGAGCATGAAGCCCGAACCCGAGGGATACACATCCACCACCAACTATGTGGTCATGGACGCGAGCGAATGATAGAAGATAGCCAAGTAGACGGGTACGATCCCATCTCCAAGACTGTCTTCCAATACAATGGTTGCCTCTGGCATGGGTGCAAAGTTTGTTTCCCAACGGCGAGGCAACGGAGGGAGCTACTTCTGAATCTCACCAAGAAAAAGGGCAGCTCTGTTACGCGTGAAATGGCATACCAACAGACGCTTGCGCGTGAAGCTAAGATCCGAGCGGCCGGGTATCAGCTTGTAGTCCGGTGGCAGCACGAGCGTCCAGCGCCTTGGCGCAACGAGCGCATCCCCGATCAAAAAAACGAAACGTATCCCCACGCGATCGTGTACGACTTCGAGAGTTATCTTGACAAGTCCAGCAGACGCCAGCCCACCCAGGATTTGACCCTAGAAGGGGTCCACGTGCCGATCTCTGTGTCGATAGCGGACACGCTGGATCCAGCCCCCGAGCATCTATGCATTCGAGACCCGAAGTTGCTCGTCGAGGAATTCATTCGAGCACTAGAACGGCGAGCCCAGCGCTTGCGCGCAGATGTTCGCGCGAGGTTCCTACCCGACACCATCGAGCTCTTACCAAAAAAGTATCGGGAAGCGATCGAAGAGTGGTGCGACCAAGTCCCTGTGCTTGGATTCAATTCGGGGAAGTACGATTTGAACTTGATCCGGAACCACTTCGTCCCAGAAATCTGCAAGACAACCGACCAGTCCATCAAAGTGGGGTGTAAGGAAAACCAGGTTATGTATATCACAACTCCGGGCTTCAAATTTCTGGACGTTTTGAACTACATCGGCCCTGGCAAAACCTACGATGCTTGGGTCAAAGCCTACGGTTGCATTCTCACGAAGTCTTGGTTTCCGTACGAATGGTTCGACTCGCACGACAAGCTCGACTTCCCTTGCCTACCGGACTACCCACAGTGGTTTTCGAAACTGAAAGGCAAATATCTTCTTTCCCTTTCGGAATATCGAGACTGCAAGCGGGTATTCCGGGAGAAGGGGATGCAGACCTTCGCGGACTGGCTCCGCTACTACAACAATCTCGACGTGGGCCCCTTCGTCGAAGCACTGGCCAAAATGCGCGACTTCCACACCGCGTATGGAATCGACATCTTCAAAGATGCGGTTAGTCTACCTGGGGTGTCGATGAGGTTCGTCTTGCGAGGCACACTTCGCAGCTCCAACCCGCCCGAGCTGTATGCCCCCAACAAAGAAGCGTACGACATGCTCAAAGCGGCGGTTGTCGGAGGGCCTTCGATTGTATTTACCCGCTACCACGAGGTGGGGGTCTCGCGGATCCGGTCGCACCAATACGACCAGGCCCACCAATGTCAACGCATCCTCGGCTACGACGCGAACGCGCTCTACCTCTCTACCATGGCAGCTCCTATGCCCTGTGGGGAGGGAACGGTGATCCACTACCGTAGTCCGGACGATGTCGATGGGTTTGTGGAGGCTCTACGAGAAGGAAGGTGGTTCGGATTCGCCGAGGTTGACATCGAGGTCCCCGAACACCTCTGGCGAAAGTTCGAAGAAATGCCCCCGCTCTTCTACAACAAGGAGATCCCCATCGAAGCGGTTCCCCAAGAGATGCTGGACTATCTCGAGCGAATGGGACGAACCCGATCAACAGATCCGAAGCTTGTAGGAGCGCTTTCCGCGAAGAAGATTCTGTTGTACGCCCCTCTGCTCCGCTGGTACCTAGCCCACGGTTTAGTTGTCACCGCGGTGTACCGGACGATCAACTACAAACCGCAAAAGATCTTCGGCTGGTTCGTCGACCAGGTTACAGAAGCTCGACGAGAAGGGGATACCAACAAGGACAAAGCACTATTCGCTGACCTGTTTAAACTGCTGGGTAATAGTTGCTACGGCAAGTTTATCGAAGCGCTGGAGCGACAGACATTGGTCTCCTACACAGCCGACGAAGCGGTGGTCGATCGTGCTCTCCGCTCTTCCTGGTTCGAGGACCTCGACGAAATAGGTTCCGCCTACGAGATCCACAGGAGGAAGCAGAAGATCGAGATCACCCGCCCGTTCCAAATCGGAATCACAGTCTATCAGCTAGCTAAACTACGGATGCTCGAATTCTACTACGACTTGCTAGACCATTTCGTAGACCGAAGATCCTTCGAGCTCCTACAGATGGATACCGATAGCCTGTACATGGGCATCGCCGGGAAAAACCTGGACGACGTCGTCCGCCCCGAGCTCCGCGAAGAGTTCGAGGGCTGCAAAAAGAAATGGCTGGCTTGGGATAAATGGAGCGGCCGGACGCCGGGCCTGTTCAAACTCGAGTTCGAGGGAACCCGGGCCATCGCTCTATGCAGCAAGGCGTATTACGTCGACAGCGAAGGAAAAAGCAAAACCTCGGCGAAGGGGATGTCCAAGAAAGACAACGACTTGACCTGGAGGCGCTACAAAACAACCCTGGATGGAGCGCTCGACCTGGCAGAAAACCGGGGATTCCGAATGGACCACGGAAAGATGACAACGTACCACCAGGAGAAACTCGGGCTTTCCACCTACTACGACAAGAGACGAGTTATACCCGACGGGATTCACACCGAACCCCTTGAGTACACCTTCAGGAGGTAATTCGGTATTCCAAGGTACTACCTGCAGCTCCTCGCGGACGAAGCCTCGTTTTGGCCCGTCTCTGAGAAAGTAGACCACAGGTTCGCCTGGTCGAATCTCCGCACGCGCCTCTTCGTACACCTCGAGGCTCCAAATTGAGTCCGTTGAGCGTCTTCGCCCACCCTCCTGCTCACCCGGCTGGTATAAATACCGTAAGTAGGCGTCAGAGGAAAGTCTCTCCTCCAACAAACCAACCGCTCTCCCCGGGACAACAGAGGAAGGTTTTTGCGCCACCGATTTGGCTTCGATGGCATCCTGCGGCTTTTTTCCGATCAACCGCGTCGGTTCGTTGTTCAAAGCCGCGACAACAGCAGGCAGCCGAGTCACCCATTCAACCGATCTTTCTCCTTCGGGAAGAAGCATCTCCTGGGCGAACTGGTAACCGAACAACCGCTCGGCTAGAGTCCTGTTGAACCTCTCAACGATCGCTTAGTCTCGGTGGATATCCACGCGACCACGCCGAACTTCGGTATTGTGGCGAGCTAGTAGAGGTAAGACAGCTCCCATGAACTCTTTTCCTGGATCGACCTGGAGTAGATTGGGCCAGGACAAAGGGCTTCGCTTGTAGATGCGATCCAACGCTCCCGCGACTTCTCTCGCTTCCTTTGAAGCCAACGGCTCAGCCTCCTTGTAGCGCGAGGCAACATCGACCACAGTGAGCGCATATTTGTAAAGCTTCCGCCCACGTCCCGGGCGGTCATGAGGTAGAAATAGAAGATCGGCCTGATGAACCTCGTTTGGTGTTGAGACATTGAACTTCGGTCTTGGTATGTGTTGCGGGGGCGGGAGGTAGATCTGCCACATTGCCTGTTTTTTTAGCCAGGCCAGGGCGACATCTTCAGAGGTGCCAGCCGCGTCAGCCAACTTCTTCGAGGCGGCGAACCCCTTCCAATACCCCTGAGGGCTGTAGTAGATGTCAGACAGCTTCTTTTCCATGGTCTATAGTTCCATCGCGAAAAAAAGCTATTGTATCTCACAACAATCGGCTAGCAGCATACCCAATGGCGAGCATCCCACCCCCTACATAGGCCAGTTCACCCGTTCGCTGGTCTCTCGAAGGTCGATAATAGTCGCCCCATTGTGGAGCGTCGTGGTCATCAACCCCTGTGGGACGAGGATGGGTTTGGGCGTAAAGATCTAGGGCGCGGTTAGTTGCAGCTGTGTCTTGGTCAGCGCGATTTCGCAGTCGATCCTGCTCTGCTTCCCAATCAGCCAGATTCTCGCGGCGTTTCTGAAAGGCAGCCCAGTCAACCTGGTACTTTTCCAAAGCTTTGTCGTGACGCTTACGCTCAGCCGCCATTGCATCGGGACCTTTCCCAGAAATCGCCCGTGCGAGATACGAACCACCAACGAAGGCCGTAGCGTTCAAGATAGCCCCACCCACCATAACTGCTATGCTTACCATCTCTACTCAGTTGGGATTATCTTTTTATCGACTAAGTATTGCCTAGCTGCGACGGCTCCCGAGAGAACTGCAACCCACTTCGCGTAGTTTTCAATCGACGAGGAAGGGTCCGAGATCATAGGCGTTTTGAGAACCTTTTTCCCCACCCAACCAATACCAGCAGCAATGCCTGTCAGAGTTGCCGCTTCGACCACAGTGTTTACGACTTTGTTGTCCATCGAGACTATACAATACAAAAATCTATTCCATAATTTCGCGAGGCCGCGCAGGCTCGGGTGGCGGGTGAGTAAGCTTTGGCTGCTGCTGCGGTTGCTTGAGATGCGCTAGATACAGACTATACAGACTGGCGAAGAGGCTCCCTGCGGCAATCAGGAGCCCCAAATTCCATCTTGTCGTAGGTCGGTGTGGTTCGTCGTCGTGGCTCTCGCGAGCCCGCTCTCGAGCCAGAGCTTGTCGAGCTTCTTTGTTCCTAGCCGCGAGGGCTCGGCCAGCCGCGACCTTCTTAGGATCCTTCTGCTTATTCGGAGCTACGGGAGCGGCCGGCGCTGTAATACGATCTTCTTCTTCCATCACTTTCAGACAGGGCTCGTATACTATACAAACACCAAAAAATTGCAAGCGAGACCCTAGCGATCCGTCGAAGACTCTGCAAGAGGAACCACAGGTTCGCTAGCATCTGGGCCTGCGGCCGTCGAAGACTCTGTGTGGCAACCTACATGAGCCAGTGCAGCCACTAGCGCCACCAACCGACCTCCGTTGACAGCGATCCAGCCAGCTCCGTAGCTCAACTCACGTCGGATCAGAGCATCCTGCTGGAGGTCTGTTAACAGTGCCTGCTCGGAATCCAGTTTTTTCCCTACTGCTCCCAACAATTGGCCGACCGCCTTGCACGCGACCTTCAAAACCCCGCTAGAGAGACTGTGCTCGACCTGCTTTCCGAGGGTCACCTGGTAACGAAGATGGAGCGAAGCAACCTCCTTCCTCGAGAGCTTGTGGACGTCGCCCAGCGACAGCTCCTTCCCCAAGTACTCCTTGGTATTGCCCGCGGCCGCGAGAATAGCCAGCGCCTCCCGTTCGTCCCGAGCATCGTCTACGGGAGGCTCGCTGGGACATATCCCTTCTTCGCGGAGAATTTCATCCAGCACGGTGTCATCCATGACTATATATCCGCCGAAACAATTTTGCTGGGAGCTGGGATTTCCAACACGATATCAAATGGATGGCGGAGACGGAAGCAAAGTCTGGCGTACGGATGCTCCTTGAGCGCGGATAGCATTTGGTGCCGCTCCTCCTTCGAGTGTCCCACCCCGTAGTTCTCCCAAAGCGTTTTCCCGTCGAGCTCGCTCGGGCTGTAAAACGTCAACGTCGCGGCTACATTCTCCCGGAACGCTTTTGCCACGCTCGTATATTGTTGAGTCAAAAGCCACACTGAAAAATTCTTGTGCCTGCCAGAGAAAGCCAGCTCGATCAAAGCGCTGCGATGTCTTTTTACGTCCTCACTGGCGGCGCAGTCGTCCAGAATAAGCAACACCTGGCCACGACCTTCGAAGACCGCGACCGCCAACCGGAGGCACTTCTCAATTTCACCGCCCGAGTTCGATGGCGCCAGGGCGACGAAGCCGGGGTCCTTCAGGGCAAATCCCCGATATGTTTTGTTGTGAGCGTAGGTGGGGCAAATCAAACACACGACGTGGAACTTCCCACGAAAAGGACCGCGGAGAGCTTCGACGACCAGTCTCGACTTCCCGGACGCCGTTGGGCCAACGATAAGAAGGTGGCCGGGTATCAAATCGGTGAGACATTCCATCTAGTCTATATAGGGGCGGTGATTAATAGTAGGCGACTTGACTTCCAAGGTCGAATGCTGCGTCGCCTAGGAGGAAGAAGTGGCAGTTGGCATTACCACCGCCGCCGGTCTTTCGATAGATCCGGAACTGAAGATTTTTTCCCGGACCGAGAGCTGCTTGTCCGTCGCCGTGCACAAGGTGGTCGCGTGCCGTGCGGAGATCGATGAAGATACCGTATTTGTCATGGAAGAACCCAGTAGGGGTGACCACCGAGAGTGGAGCTGGGGGGTGCACCAACCATTCTGCTCCGGCTCGCGCCGTCTCCCAAATATCTGCGGGGAGCATGCCGCTGGGGTACAGCGTGTTGGGGACGCCGTTTAAGTCGAACTCAACCTTTGTTACCCCCGGATTCGGGAAGGCTTCGCTGTGTCGTCCTCCCGCGGGGAACGGGTCGACGAACAGGAACAGGACACCCACAAAGCTTTTGAGTTGCACGGGGATGTTGTCCGTGAGAATTGTCTCGGCGGCCTTCGCAAAGGAGATCACTTTGTAGTGCGAGATGTGGTTGTAAAGAACCACGCTCGGGATGTGCTGCCCGTAACCGGGGGACTCAATCGCCTGATACACCAGTTCTATGTTTTTTAGTGTGTAGCTCCCAATCTTGGTCGGATCCGAGCTTACGATGACATCTTTGGCGGCGGCGAGGGTGAGCTCCAACCTAATTGGTGGAAGACTCGCCGTATGGAGAACGCCGTGGGTGCGCAAGAGCTCGAAATCAAGTGGTAGCCGATACTTTTGGAAGGCCTCGGCAAATGCTACGTCCCCTGCCACATCGCCTTTGTCTCCGGCCTCTGAGCGGATTTTGTTGACCGCGGTTGTCTGGATCTCTTGCTCGATACGTTTAGCTCGCTCTTCGGTGGGAAGCCACAGGTCGGAGAACGCTCCAACAAGGTCAGCTCGCTCCAGGTCCTCTAGGGTTTTATCGCCCATCTTGACGATCCATCGCCGAATCAAACAGCGCCCCAGGTTGTCGACAACGCGATTGTTGGCGTGCTTCGACGATCCCCCTAACGACACCTCGCCTACAAGGGCTAGGGTGTCTGGGACTAGGACGGTGTCGACTGGAAGTCTGGGAATGTCAACGTAAAGAGTCTCTTTGTGGATCGCCGAGCTCGGGTTAAAGGTCAAGCGGTGGGTGACGCGCTTTCCTTTTGCGGCCATGAGAGCGCGCGGCTCCTCCCTTGGGTCAAGCTTCTTGGAGATGTACGCCATTTTACTTTTCTTGTATGTATAGGCAGAAAAAAAACATGGATATCGACCCTGATGAGATGACCCCTTTGATATCCCCCGATGACGACCCCGACGATCCCGAGCCCGCCGGCGCTGAAGGTGGGAGGGTTAACTCCAGCTTCGACCCCGCCGATATGCCGGAGGGTGGAGAACAATTCGGGATGTATGACTTAAGACCGCGAGGTCGTCCCCGTGAGACTGCCACAGCAGAAACATCGTTTTCGACCGTCCCTGTTACTGGGGAGGAGAGGGTGACCAACCCTGTTACTGGGAGGTTATTCACTAAAAGCTTAATGGATATTGCTAAGGCAGAGGTGCAAAAAGAGTACCCCCGATATGGCGGGGTCGAAATCGGACAAGGGTTCGATGGACGTACTATGGTTCGTCTGTGGGGCAGAGAAGACCAAACGTGGCGCCCACTGAAAAACAAGGATGGTACTTTAACTAAGAACTTGCCAAAAGAATTGAAAGAAGCCCTAGGACCAACCGCGGCACAGATTTTGGAAGAGAATAACGTCAGAACTCAGGAACCCGAGCAGCAAAACCGACAGGATGAGGAGATAAGAGACGCTCACGATATTTCATCGGAAGATAGACGTGCTTTGGAGGCGCGGATTGCGGCGCGCGAGGAAGAGATTCAAGAGCTCGAGCTGGAAAGTGAAGCCGTTGAGGAGCGAATATCTCTGCGGGACCGCGTTCGGGCTATTTTCAAGAAATACGGAGTAGGGGTCCTGGGGGTTCTCGTAGCGGCTGGGACGGTCATTGGGATTATCTTGGGGGCTTTACAGCGGGGGCTCGCCGGCGTAGCGCAGGGGGTAGGGCGGGGGTTGAAGACCATCGGAAAAAAGATTGGAGACCTCCTTCCTGGAGCCATAGGCGCCATTGTCTCATTCCTCTTCCGCACGGCTGGAGAAGTTGTTGGTTTCTTAGCCAAAAACGCCTGGCTCTTGATCGTAGCCGTGGTCGTGTTTCTCATCTAGCGCTACAAGAAGAAGTCTACCTAAACAACCACCAAGTCGCACCTGCGGCCACAACAGTGACTGCAGCTAAATTTCTCTCGTGCGCGGATGGCGCTACGGGGGCTTTAGTTTTCGGGACAAGTGGGACTGGGGGTTCTATTTTCAGCGTTGTTTCCGATACAAGGGGGACTGGGGCTTTTGTTTTCGGTGTTGTTTTCGGGACAAGGGGGAGTGGGGCTTTTATTTTCGGCGTGCGGTGTTGTGTCCGCTCGTTCACACGCGGATTGACCCCGAAAATCATATCGCTGGTCGCTTTCTGGAGCTCATTGTTGTACCCGAGAACGCTGTCTGTATTGATAATAAGCCGGCTGGGGAGCAACCAGAGCCCTGGGGCGACGGCCAGATTCAGCTGCGCTCGGGCGTCGGACAAAGCCCTTTGATAGTTCTGGATGCCGGTGTAGATATCGTTTACTACGATTGTCTCCTCTAGAAGTTGTCTAAACATTTGGCGGGTCTCAACAGCACTGCCGCTCGCCCCCACGATAGTAGATCGGGTTTTGACTTGCGAGCCAAGAACACAATAAACTAAAGCCTCGATACTACGATTGAGACGCCCCATGCCAGCCTCCGTCAGACCTTCACCCTTTTTCGGTGAAAACCAGCTGTATTGCGCTCCGCCGTGGGCATCGTTTCGGATAAAGGCCAACAGATTACCTTGATTCTTTTTCCCACCCTCATCTGAGAAGAGATTCAGGCTATCAGGCCATGTGTTTGCTTCGGTGTCATAGCCACGGATGACGTGCAAGTTCTTTGGACCCTCGCTTGGGTAAGTTATAAACACGTCTCCAGGACCGTGGTTTCGTCCGCCCTTCCAACGAAAGTCGGGGGCTCTAGGTAGTCCGAATTCGATGCAGAGGCTTTCAAAGGCGGACTTGCGAAGTGGGTTGTTTGTTTTTTGGAACGCCTTGTCTCCGGGGAGGGGACAGCCGAGCTCGAATAGGATACGGCGGACGGTGAAGTATACGTGGAAGCGAAGCAGCCCCTGAACTATGGGCGGGAAGGTTTTATTGGTCGGGTCGGTAATCGACACCCACACCCTGCAGTTGCGCACCGTGTGGCGAAGTTCAGCTGCTGAGGCCAATATTCGTACGTGGGAGAAGAAAGCCAACGATGAGCCTCCTTTGCCGAGCGATGTGTGATAGTAGTTTCCTTCCAGAAGTCTCGGACTCCTGCTTGGAAAGAGATTTTAGGATCAACAAAGATTTCTAGCTCTCGAAGCAGCGATGTGATTTCAGAGCCTGGAACGGAACGGCAGGCACGGGGTATTTGTCCGGGCTGCGGAGAAGAAGAGCTTGTGGAAAATTGCTCTGTTTAGGAAATTTAATTTTTTCTAAGGTTTTACCGAACTCTACGGACTTTTTTGGAAACGCTGTTTTTAGAACAGACCAAAGATCTATTTCGTGGGATTGATCCATGGTGTATATATACGCGGTTAAATAAAATGTCCCTCAGCATAGCGGCAAGCGAGGGTGTAAACGAACTTCACCCTCCGGTCGTTGGTGAGCTCTCGAGTGTCGCAGCTCGAACCGTGAAGATCCCTGAAATAACGCTCACAGTACTTAAAACGATGGATATATATTTCTTCGCTCTCAACTCATGGGACAAATTGAACCTCATTCGCGAAGGAAACGCCGATTTTGCCACGATCAGGAAAGCGAAAGGGAACATTCTGGTCTCAATCCCGAAGGGGGAGTACAACCTCCACTGTCTACAACAGGCAATTGTCTATGGGCATGGAAAGCATGTCGCCGCGGGCACTTGTGAACTTCGGATAACCGCTACTGGAGTGTATTTCTTCTCGAAAGTACAGGTGATCCTAGACAGCAAGCTAGCCGACTTGTTGGGGATATCCGAAGTCCCGCGCGTTCTGATTCACGTTCCTGTACAATGGGGGCCGCCCTCTGTTTCAATCTACTGCGATTTGGTGGACCCCAACAAGTCGTATGAGGGTGGCAAGCCCTCCTATTTGCTGGCGAAGGTCGAACCGCTGAAGCTTCAAGGACCTTCGGTGTGGCATTTGCATCCGTTTTATCTCCCCGTCGACCCCACAAAAAGAAATCTCTTTCGAGTTTGGACGGTGCCGTCGACCAAGGTTGAAGTTTTGTTAGAACTCTGTATATAGGGACATGGAATCTGATTGTTTGTACCCAAAGGTTCCCACCGCCCCCAACGATGAGGGGCATTCGTTTCGGCTTCAAAAGATTTGTGACATTCAGACCGCCCTAAAAAACAGTATCGCCCACTACGAGGGGGTTCGGAAAAAATATACTCGCTCTCGGACAATTCTAAACGGGGTAGCTTTGACGACTGGAAGTCTGAGCGTTATACTTTCGGCTTCGGGCCTAGCCGCCTCTTTGACCGGCCTTGGGATTGTCGTTGGGGTTCCACTGGGTGCTATTGGTGGCATCTTCGGAATCTTGTCAGCCTCGATGGTCCGGGTCAGTAAACGAATCGCCGTAAAGATCTCCAAGCATGAGCGAACCGTCACGATTGGTGAGACGAAGTTGAGTACCATCAACGACCTGGTCTCGAAAGCCTTACAGGATAACCAAATCAGCGCTACGGAATTTCAACTCATTCTCTCCGAGGTTGAAAAATATGAAACACTCAAGCGCGAGATTTAACAAAAAGCTGTGACAAAAAACGAAGACCTCGATCTGACAAAGCTGCGGACCGAGATTCGCAGCGAACTGGTCGCAGAGATGCGAGAAAAACTCGCTTAAGTGGAGGTTGTTATTTCCACGTTGAACGATAACTTCAGCTTGGACCATAGAGCCTCGTATTTTCGAAGCGTCGTCGGTCGAATGTTTGAGATGTCGCACAGGGCTGCTCTTTCGGGGTCCTTTCGGAGTTCGAAGATTACTTTCAACAGCCATATCAGCTTTGGAAGCCGGTGGTAGCCTGAGACAAGACCCAAGTTGTCCTCAATACGATTCCCAAGGTTTACTATCGATTTTCTTTCGAATAAATCAAGCCCGAACTCTTTCATCAACAATTTTTGCAACGCGGACCTTCTAGTTTTTGATCTTGGTCTTGGTATATACCCCACATATTGTCCCTCGGTTGGAAAGTTCCATGTAAGATGATCAAACTCACCCGAAACCACACGCCGGCAAAGACGAGGGCTAGCTAAAAGATACCCCTCGATGCTTTTTGGGTTGGGTGGGGAAGACGTTGGAGGGTCTTCTAAGAAAGAGGTTGCTAAGAGTTTTAACTGCGAGAGGAACGTAGAGGAATAGTTTTCTTTTTTCAAGCTGTCAGCGACCATTACATCCATTTTTTTGCAGTCTATTTGTTGCTACTCTCTAATTGCCTGACCGAAAAAAAGGATGTCCCCGGAGACGCACTAGGCGACTTAACCACAATGCCGCCACTTTTCCTGCAGATTTATCATTATTTTTACGAATTTTTTCTGCATATGGAAGCGCGTTTTTTCCCCATTAAACAATGAGACAATAATATCATCTATATCAATGGACATATAGGTTCTCATCGTATCGCCCACAAGATCCATGAAGACCTCGTGGGATTCCCAGGGCATAATCCACCCGTCAGTTTTCTCTTTCACCCATCTTTGGTGAGCAAGGTGGCACTCACGGTAGATTAGTTTTAAATCGACACTCTGGAAGCGCCGCCCAACATAGCCCAACCCTTTCATACGCCACGTAAAGTCAAAGGCCTCGGCTTCACGCTCTAGGCGTCGCAAGCGGGCGGTTACGCCGGACGCGTTAAACTGAGCTTTCACTCGCTCGCTAAGGGATGGAAGCTCCCGGCGCCCCATTTCCCGAATAAGGTTCTTATCACCGCTCGCCCATATAAGCCCCCACGCCCATGGGGAAGACATTTTTTCTTATCTTAGCAAGGATTCGCGTTGCGCCAACGTTTTTCCGAAGATTTATAGTATGCATATTTGTCTAAATTGAAATAGCTCATTAACTCTCGGAAAACGCTCGGAAAATCTTCGGAAATCTTCGGGCATCTTCGGGTCATCTTCGTGCACCACACCAATTCGTATTTGTTTGCCTTGGGAGTCTTTCTGCCTTGAAATACAGCTTCTATAGACATGTTAACGTTTTAAGCGTTTCCTCTCTGAAAAACGGTTCCTAGGTGGTGGTATTATAAGTGTACCTATTATACTACTCAATGTTAAAAAGTGTATTAATAATGTAAGTTTAAAGAGAGAATTTTGAAGTCTCCTTGTGTCAACGGCTGTTTGTATGTCAATAGAGTATTGTGTCAACGTAGATTAGCATTTCAGTGAATAGCTGAGTTAGAATACTAGAGAAGTAACTTCGCTTAACAGCGAAGATCTTTCATTTAGCAAAACAATTAATTCATCTCTAAATTGCAAGCATCCCTTTTTACATGATCGTTTGAACCCGGAGCGCGAAGCTACGGCTCGAGTGGGCGTGAAAGTTGGCCCCGTAGCATAGGCATCATGCAGATATCATGTAAACATACCCAGATATCTGGGTATCATGTAAATTAGAAAAGGCTGAGATGTGCACGTGTCTTGACAGCGGGGCATTTAACGGGTTTGAAAACTAAAATTTGCTGCTGACGTCACACACATGCTCTCGTCCGGCTGGCGGCCCTATTGACAAACGGAAAGAGGTTTGAGATTCTATCAGTATTTTGGTCTTTTGAGACTTTTTTGGATATTTTTTTGTAAACAATTTTGAAAAAAACATTTTATGGTAGTTCGAGCCTCATAACTGATCAACAATTGATTCACGAATTCCTTTGTTTTTGTGGAAAACAACTTTTGGAGTCATTGAAGATTGCCTAGGTTGTTGCCGTTTACTGTGCGTTGCGGGCAAAGACTTTCGTTAACAAAGATTGAAGTTACATTTGAGGGATTCAGAGGCTACCTGAAACTAACCAAGATAAAGGAGTAGTGGTATTAAAACGAAAGCGAAAGGTTTCGGTGACGAGAAAAATCTACAAAGACGAACTGCCATTGCTGTCCCGGGAGATTAAGACGAAACAGATGAATCAAATACAGCTTTGAAGTGGCTGAAAGAAAAGACACTGGGCATACTGAATAAATACTGAAATAGAAGAATGAATGACCTACTGTACTTGAAAAGGAATAGCATGATATGGGTAAGTAAATTATATAAAGGACAAGATCGAAACATTAAATGAGTAAATAAGAAAATTGGCGGAAACCGTTTGACTATTTCGGAATGATTTCCGCACAGGTCCCTACTTCATTATGCATGCTGAAGCTGTCTTGTCTGGTGTAATACACGTGCAAATATTTCTTGTGTTCGAAGAACGAAATTGTATAGTTACAGAATGCATAATGAAGTAGGGACCTGTACGGAAATCTTACCAGTATTTCACCGGTTTGGGCATGGCCGGAGTGTCAGTTGACCAAAAAGGTACGACTTGCATTTAAAATTCTTTCTAAGAAATCCCATATTTGCCATCCTGTATGTGTCGAAGTCCCAAAAATACAATGAATGAATTTTAGACGGGTTAGTACACATTAAGTTGGGTTTTTCCACATTATACGCGGCGAATTTACACCTTTCTTTTGGTGCTTTTTGGTTCAAATGTCTAATTAACAATTAGATTATGAACTCAAGATTTCTATGGGGTTATAGTTGATGAGGCCGAAGGCCAAATCAACCATCACCTCATAGAAATTGAGAGCTAATAATCTAATTGTTTTTGTAAAAATCATAATAAACAAATCATGCGTCGGTGAAAAAAACACCAAAATACTCAATCTTCCTGCGAAACTTCGCTAAAAGCGTCCATAAGTCGACATTTTGAAAACGATCTTCAACCAAGCAATTGCCCTCTTTCTAGTTTAAGCCATATTTTGCTAACTCAAACGTCCCAAACGCCTCAGTTCCTCTGGAATCTATTGTTTTGGACCTTGATCTTTGTTGAGGGGAGGAGAGGGTGGCAGCCGCGCTGAGCCCGTTTACCCCATTTCCCTTAGTCTCCTCCGCAGCCGTTATTAGGATCGTCACGCAACGCTTGGCCCCCACTAACAAGCGTTGCGTGACGATCCTAATAACGGCTACGGAGGAGGCCTCATTTCCCTGTCCTGGACTTGTGATCCGAGATCACACGGATCATGGCGCACCAAAGGGACCAATGAATCCTTGTCAGCGTGGATTTATCGGTTCCTTTGATGTGCCATGATCCATGTGATCTCAGATCACTAATCCAAATGCCGGATCATACCAAAAAAACGCACCCTTAGTTGGGATCACGAAAACTACATTTTCGCCAAAGTGACTAAGACGAGATCTATAGACCTCTTTCATAATGGGGGCCAAACCAAAAATTCTTTTGTTTTCATGGTAATGAGCCTTACTGGCCTCGCTAGGATGTGCACAATTCAATAGAATTTTTGTTCCAAAATAAGGCTAGAGGGTCTAATTAACATAAATACAAAAGAATAATAAATCGGTCGCCATTTATGAAAGTCCCCTATAACTGCCAAAAAATATTTAATATATCATAATGGGGCAGGAGCTCTGACAGGCCAGCGCACATACCCAGCAAAAATTAACCCAAGTTCCAGTTTAAGGGACTGTGCAATAATTATCAGGAGGGGGGCTGCACAATGTAAACTCACAGCCTTAGGGAGGGGGGGAAAGTAAAATTCTGGGAAAGTGCGGGGGGGGGGGGGGTGCAACTGAAAAACTGACTTTAAGAATGAGATACCAAAGATATTTCCCAGACACTGGTGTCGAATGTGTTACAGGGGGAGGGTGGGGAATTTTCAGCTTGCACGAATGTTTTTTTCGCTCATTGCTTGTGCAGGTATTTTTTTTCAGGTGAATCCCTCTGCACGAATTTTTTTTTACTACGTGTGAAAAAGTCACAATTGGACCTTCCTTCTGCATGAATTTTTTTTTACCTTCTTCTTTGCATGAATTTATTTTCTTGGCATTTTCCTTGCATGAATTTGTGTTTCCCCCCCCCCCCCCCCAATCACTTTTATAATGGTCCGTCCCTAAAGGGTTCAGGTATATTTTATCCGGCTGCTACAAAGAATTCTCTGGTCAAATTTAGATGGACTAAGCTAGATTTAAGTTCAGACATGGAGCGCTTTCAGAATATTCTCCTGTTACTTTGCACAATTCTCCTGCTACTACAATTCTTATTGATAACCATTTTTCTATGTCAGTCAATATTTATACAACAGATGGAGGGAGAATGTTGCCTCAATTCCTCTCCTAGCATCATTTTGGCACTATTTCCCTTTATACTTGTTTTGTACCACAAATGATGGACTCTTATTTGTGCTCAATGACTTTGGCTTTAACGTTGGCTTTAACATCTCAGTAAGCGGCCACGTGACTATAATGCACCTATCAATGTAAACCCCGTGAGAGGGGAGTGCGAGAAAGGGGTGGGGATTTGACCAAGGATTCCATCTCCTCAGTGGGAGGTTTGATCGAGTACCTTTGCTCGGGGGTCGGGACATTTGATTGTAGAGCACCTTTTATAAGAATAGTTTATCTTATCATCACACTGTTTAATGTTCCAGTTTAAATTCGTTTTCATTGTCTATTGAATACTCTCACAGGCATGATGATGTACATGACACATCATGTTGTCTCGTAAGGGAAATAGGTTAAATCAAGTTTGTGAAATTCATACCAAGTTTAAGTCACAAGTTATTAAAGGTATGTGCATAGCTTGTCTTTTTTGGTATTTTGCCCCCTGGGTTCGGATTTTGACTACATTTGATGAAAATATACTGCCCCACCCTTGACCAGAATTTTTGCTCCTTAGTCAAATCCCCACCCCTTGCCCGCACTCCCCCCCCCCCCCACGGGGTTTACATTGATAGGTGCATAAAGGAACTCAAGTGAAGCTAAGGGAAAGTTACGTGTTTCTTCTCGCCAAAACGACACCGCTGAATACATAAAATTGCTGCTCCCAAAATCTTACGGCGTGTAGTCTAAGCTTTAATTAATTAATTTGAATGAAATGGTCTCGACTGCGAGTGTTTAGGTATCTACCCCTGGAAAGAAAACAGCTGCATTTCAATGTCTCAGGCTTTCTTTGTACTGTCGCTGACGTCGAAAAAAACTTTTCAAAGGTCCCGGAAAACTGTAATTAAACATTGCAAAGCTGCTCTTGTAAATGTCACCGAGTTTCCTGATCCACTGCAAAGGAATCTGTGAGTAATACTTGAGGAACTCAGAAGAAGTGTTTGAACGGTGTACTTCCAAACCGTTGTCGTAACCTCTAGATTTGTAGAAATTCCTTCCCACCGCTTTTTCAAAAGCCATAAAATCTTCCGCAAACGTTTCGTAATGTCCTATAAAGTCATAGTCTATGTTACACATGTGACAGAGATTGTTGTAATTGTCCCAGTGCCAATCTATGACATCAGGGGTTTCGTTGCTTCCCTTGGTCATTAAATATTGAATAAATTCCGGAAAAGTGATATCGTCGAGCCTCTCAAGCGAGCGCTTCGTAGCATTGGGTCAAAATCTTTGAAGGATTTCTCGTCCGTGGAAACTTAGAATAGACCAGTCCTCCTTTCTGGGGTTAACAAACTTGTCTTTATAAGCAGAGAGGAGACGCTCAAATGTATGTATGTATGTATGTATGTATGAACTTGAAATATGTGTTGAGTAAAATGCGTTTCTCGTGTCTTGGAAATGTGTCAAGTTGGCGCACGGTACGTGACCTCAAGTAATAGACCAAATGTCCTATTTGCCTGCTGGCGCACTTCGGCAATAAGCAATAAACCATTTTGAGAGGTGGGATTATTTTGAGGGCCGTCATATGCACATCTGCTCTTATAACAGGTTGCTTATTATTGCAGTGTTGCCTCACTAATGCTTTTCTTGCAGTTTGTCTCTCCAGTGCAGCGAGACCTAGTAATTTGAATGTCTGTGGAGTAAGAACAACAAATGGTGAACAACCTTGTTACTGCTAAGCAAATGGGATGGACTGTGGAGCGACTCAAGGACAGGACAAGGACAGAGGAGTGAAGTCGTACAAATATGGAAAGTAAGGCTGGTACAGTAGTGTTAGTCCAAGTTAGATTTGTTACGGAAAAGGGAAATAGCCGCGAACAGGTCTAAGTCTAGATCAAGAGCCCGGACCTAACCGCATCGCTGATGATGTGGTGCATGTTAATGCCGCATCCAACATTGGGCTATGTCTCTGGTCTTATATTGGCACATTATGTTCTTTCACATCACGGTAACGCCCTCAGTATTCCCCAGTATGGCCCCGCGCTCGGTTTGTAAGAGATTAGTAGTTTTATCTTTTGATGAAAAAAAGAGGTTGTCAAAAAACTAAAACTGATTGAGGCCGCGATCTAGTGTTGAAGCAGTCTGATTAGTGCATTCATACATGTGCAGTGGTCTGCAGTGTGGGACGTGTTTTGACAGCTTATAAGGGACGGACCATTAGAAAAGTGATGGGGGGGGGGGTGGGGAATTTTCAGCTTGCACGATTTTTTTTTTCGCTCACTGCTTGTGCAGGAATTTTTTTTCAGGTGAACCCCTCTGCACGAATTTTTTTAGTACGTGTGAAAAAGTCACAATTGGACCTTCCTTCTGCATGAATTTTTTTTTACCGTCTTCTTTGCACGAATGTTTTTTTCTTGGCATTTTCCCTTGCATTAATTTTTTTTGTTTTTTTACCCACCCCCACTTACTTACCCTGGCTGTTTCTCTGTAGTTTGTGCAACCAGATAAACACCGGCAAAGATGCAAAGATAAAAGATACGAAGACCTTCAGTAACCTGCTCATTAGAAAAAGACCAACGAATCGATGCCGTGTTTCTGTCCTGACAAACGCATGTGTGTCTAAGGTAATGTAAGGGCATAACAGTACAACCAGCTTTGAAAGTCGAACATCACAGCAGTTAGCCGGTGGTATTGTCTGTGTTGTTGGTCTGGCTGTGTTTTGTTGTTTGTTACGAAATGCTGCAAGGGATGCTTGAGTGCGGCACAGTGTTCAAGTCCATTCGTGCATGACAGCAGAGCCGAAATTCAGTTTGTAGATATTCAGGACTAGAAACAAAGATTTGCATTTTCAGTCTCAAGGGACCACGCCAGGAAAAAAAAAAGAAAAAGGAGAAGCTTATTTTACAATCTCTTTCTCTATTTTTCGTCTAACAATTCATTGTGTTTGAGATGTTAAGATTTTGAAGAACCAAAATTCAAGCCTCCTGTTGAAAATTTCGGTCTTTTCGTTTGTTGGCCATGGAGAGTCTGTAGATGATAATAGACAAAGAAAATACAAATGGTCTCATTAAAGTATTGTGAGGATAATTTCT
Source organism: Ricordea florida (assembly GCA_949710005.1). NCBI lineage: Eukaryota > Metazoa > Cnidaria > Anthozoa > Corallimorpharia > Ricordeidae > Ricordea > Ricordea florida. The sequence goes on along the minus strand of OX453283.1, from coordinate 22,502,021 downwards.
AAAGAAACTAAACAAACTTCGCTCCGACGAAGGGCTAACGCTCGAAACGTCAGCACCCGCCTTTTACCTTACGGTGGTATAACTTACTTTACCAATTCGCTTGATTATCCCAATTTCTTCGGTCTCATTACGTCATCCGCCATCTTTGATTCCCGAGAAGTGAACTGCGCCTGCGCAATAGCCATCCTTATGCTTATGTGTAAGGACTGACTTGGCTTCCATTATTCTTTCCCTTTATGCCATTATTTTATTGTTTTGTCCTGCTTTAGTTTAAGTCTTCAGCATATTTTCTTGAGGTGTGAGATTCAGGCAAACTAACTGAAGGGCAGAGTACAAACAATCCAATCGTCGTCACAATCATGAAGAATTTTCCTTTCTTTTTTATTTGTTTTTCTTAATGTAAATGTAAAGCTTAGTTCTTTACAAACACAGTAAAAAGATTTGTATTGAAATCCCCATTACGGGTTGAAATATAACTTAAGTTAAGATAGCCTTTTCCGGGGGGGGGTACTTTAGGAATTTCTGGGTGGGGATGTGCTGCTGGAACCCTGGAACCCTTAGACTATACCAGAGCTGGTTCAGCTGAATTTTGCTACCCTATGCTAGAGTAAACTCCCCCAGATCACTACTATCATAGAGTAGCTGTTTTTTAGAAACGTAGGTCACTAGCACTGTCTAGCCAAAACAAAACCTTACACCACAATCGTTTCTCTCTCAAAAAATTTATACTTGTTCAGTTTTTTTTTTTTCAAAAAATCTTCAGACAACGTGAAAAATGGTACCCTATTCTAGACCCAAACGCTCTGATTTATATACCCTATGCTAGAGTAAACTGCTTGAAAACGATACACTTCACAGCGGCACATACCTATGGAGCCTATATATGGTAGTACCCTCCCCCCCACCGGGAGTGTTTTGATCCAGCACCTGACTGTGTGTAGTTTAGTTTTACTGCGAGTCTTTAAGTATCTACCCCTGGAAAAAAACGAGAGTTGCAGTTCAGTATCCCAGGCTTTTTTTATACTGAATTGCTCTGTCCCTGACGCTGAAACAAACTTTTCAAAGGTCCCGGAAAACTGTAACCAAACATCTCAAAGCTGCTCTTGTAAATAACACCGAGTTTCTCGATCCATTGCAAAGGAATCTGTGAGTAATACTTGAGTAACTCAGAAGAGGTTTTTGAACGGCGTATCTGTAAACCAGTATAATTACCTATGATTCTCAATCCTGACGCTTTTTCAAAAGCCATAAAATCTTCCGCAAACGTTTCATAATGTCCTATGAAGTCATAATCTATGTTACACATGTGACAGAGATTGTTGTAATTATCCCAGTGCCAATCCATGACCTTTGTTGTTTCGTTGCTTCCCTCGGTCACTAAATATTGAATAAATTCCCGAAAAGTGATATCGTCGAGCCTTTCAAGCGAGCGATTGGTCGCATTGGGTCGAAATCTTTGAAGGATTTTTCGCCCGTGAAAAGTGAGAAGTTCCTTGTCCCCTACCCTGGGATAAACAAACTTATCTTTATAAGCAGACAGAAGACGCTCAAATGGCTCTCGTACAAAGATAACCTTGAAATATGTGTTCATTAAAATACGAAGTTCTTGTGGCGGAATTTTCTGTACTTGGCGCAACAAAGTGTAGTTTAAGTCGTAGATTAATCTTCTTAGCTGTCTGCTAGCACTCTTCGGCACCATGCAGTATATCAGTCTGCGTGATGGAATCACCTTTATGGCCAAACGTTGCTTTAGTGTTTTAGCCACAAATTCCCCTTTGGTTCCTTTATAATCGCAATATTGCCTCACTAATGCTTTTCTTACAGTTTGTCTCTCGAGAACAACAGGATCCATCAATTTGAATGTCTGTGGAGTTAAAACAGCAAATGGTGAACAATGTTGTTACTGTTAAGCAAATGGGATGGACTGTGAAGCGATGTAAGGATAGGCAAGAGAAAATGAGGTAAGAGAACGTATCTTCCACTTTGGGTTCTCTTACTATGATAAGGGACGGACCATTAGAAAAGTGATGGGGGGTGGGGTGGGGAATTTTCAGCTTGCACGAATATTTTCTTTCGCTCACTGCTTGTGTAGGAATTTTTTTTTTCAGGTGAACCCCTCTGCACGAATTGTTTTTACTACGTGTGAAAAAGTCACAACTGGACCTTCCTTCTGCATGAATTTTTTTTTACCTTCTTCTTTGCATGAATTTTTTTCTTGGCATTTTCCCTTGCATGAATTTTTTTTTGTTTCCCCCCCCCCCCATCACTTTTCTAATGGTCCGTCCCTAAGGGGACAGAATTTATTTTTAGATCCGGAAACTATTTTAACTGACCAATTGCTGATGTCCTTCTCATCATGTGGTTGTAATTGCAATGCTCCATGTGGAAACTGCGCAGCCATGGAACGAGATATAAATAGATTCCAGGCTAAAAATAGATTCTGTCCCTTTTCATTTCAGACGGGAGGGTTATTTTCTCTTTCCTCATTTTCTCTTGTCGCTACTATGCCTCTTAATTAACCCTTGAAGTGCCATTTTTCTTGGTAATTTTAGCCAAATTCTACCAAATCATAACAACTTTTTTTTATTTCTTAAGGCCACTTAGAGTGGCTCTGGCACTTCTAGGTGTTTACGTCTGGGCCACACAGGAAAAAGATGTGAGATTTCAAACTCGTAAAATTTCAAACTCGAGGTCGGGAGACAAGGATTGGCCGTAAAATGGTCATAGTGCGGATTTAACCCTGTGCAGCATTCTGCAAAACTGAACCAGCACAGTTTGTTTTAGTAACTGTTATTGGTGGAAAGTTTTGCAGTGCAATCTCAGGTAATAGGGAGTTTAAGTCTCCGAAGGCGACGGTAGACGAAAACGTCACCTCAAAATATAACTTGGCTCTATCATAAGTCTTTTGCGATTATTCAGTCTCGTTCACGTGTTACAAAATGGGCGAAGTATCTTAAAAATAAATCGGCACTAGCGGTTTCAGAGTAAAAATAGAGAATGAAAGATTCTCTGTTACATGCTTACGTTATCATCAAAACCTCAAATTTGATGATTTCACGTCGTCGTTATGCAGAGGACCCGCTGATGTATTTGCTAAAATCCGTGCTGCACGTGCTGCACGATTATTTATATTCTTTTGACAAATGTTATTGTTGTTGTGGGGTTGTCGTAGTCGTAGCCGTCGTCGTTTCTTAACCCCCCTAATGAATAGGTTGGACTGCTGGTGTGTGATTCAATCACACACTCGCAGTCCAACCTCGCCATTGATGGAAGGGGTAAGTGCTACTAAGTTCTGAATTCAAGTATTTGACTCACCGGTTTGTCAGAATCCTTTTTAATAATGAACCAATGCTTGTGTAGTTCCTTTTTGAGGGCGACGTTTCGGATTTCTAGGGAACAAAGACGCTTGCTTGACATTTTCACCGCTTGCTTGAAGTATTACAATTAAATCAGGGAAGAAGAGCTATGCATAGATAGATAGATAGATAAACTTTATTTAAACACGATAATAATTAAAGCTGAAAGCTTGTGGGGTCGTGTATTTAACTTTAACTCTACTAAAAATTCAAATTTCATTTAAATATCTAAAATTACAAATCCTTGGCTTAAAGTATGAACCTTGTTTTGTTGCTGATCAAACATCTTGCCCAACAGTGCTGTCTAGAATCGTGATGACATAATTTTTGGAAATATGTCTTATTTTGTATCCTAACGACATTACATTGAACGTTATATGGCCCTTTCGCATACAAAGTCGTTTTGCTTTAAGTTGTTTCGCTGCATATCGAAGTCGTTTCGCTGCATATCGAGGTCGTTTCGCTGCATATAAAAGTCGATTCGCTACAAAAGGCGCGTCGTTTCGCTGAACATAAAACAGTTTCCCTTTGTAAAAAACGTTGAGACGTTACCCACATGAAGTTACTTATCTGCAGCGAAACGACTTCGATATGCAGCAAAACGATTTCGATATGCAGCGAAACAACTTGTCTCTAAATGACTTTGTAGCGAAACGACTGTAAACCTATTGAACCAATGTTGCCCCACTTGGCTTAAATGAGCCGAAACTAACATATATGTCCCGCATCGTATCTTGAACTTTGATTGCTGTTATACAAATCCGCTCTTGTTCTGGTCTTGTCTTCGACCAGAACAACAACAGCAACGTGGCACTGACATGGGCACTAGACGGGAAAAGGAAATGGGGAAGACCGAAGACCACGCGGAGAAGTATGGTAGAAAAGGAAAGGAGAGAAACAGGATGGAAGACGTGGGAAAAGGCAAGAGCTGTCGCAGCGGACAAGGAATGGTGGAAAAGCTCTGTGGAGGCCTTATGTGCCAGAGGGCACTAAGAAGATAGGTAACATGCAAATCCGCCGATACCTCCACTCTAACCTTAGAAAGATCAAATTTGGGAGACCATATAAAGAACTTAATAGCGTAACAAAGAATTTGGAGTTAGATTTCCTTACAATCCTCTACCTAAATTATGCATGCTCTAGCTGTAGTATTCGGATAGTGCACGTGCAAAATATTAATACGTTTTTGTTTTTTAAAACAAACATAACATTTACAGCGTGCACAAGAAGTATCGAGTAAAACGGAAATTTAGCCTTAGTAATCCCAAAATGGTCTTTCAAATTCAGTAATGCAACAGCGAGGAGAAAATTGCGATTTGCATGCGCCTTGTTAAAAGACGATTGCGGAATCAGTGTTGCCGGCTGCAAATTGGAATTATCACAAGGTACAATAATGACACTACGACATTTGCTAAAGTTATGGTTGAAATTGTTAGAAAAAGGGAGTTCTTTCAATGCTTATTCGTTATTTTAGAGGCATATGTAACAACTTATTTGTAGTGGTGAATCGTTGGATGCGGTAAAAAGTTGTAACAACGCTACTTCGTGGTATTGAGAGGGATCAAGAGAAACAGAGACCCCTTATGTTCTCTCATCGGGATGCAACGCAATATTTAGAGAAAACGAGGACTACTACGGGGTTTGGAATTCTTTGGACAAACTATGATGGATTTTGTTTGAGGACATCGCTTTTTTTTGAAATCGTGCAAGGCCAGCGACCCTGTCTCCTTTATGGACTTTTTATCTATTACACCACGTGAATCGATTTCGCTTACCTTGGCCATTGCTGTGCAGAATGTATAGAACAATTGACACTGGTAAAGAAGCGATCGTAAGCAAACGAAACAGCTTCAATAATCTGCCCATTTTGCTCTCAAGTCACAGCAGTTCACTTTGGCATCTATTCATAAAATTGCAAATGAACTGTTTATCGTTTGCATTCTCATAATTATCCCGTACCCATTGTACTAAGCCAAGACATCCGATAACAAAACGTCCCAGTGGATTAAATATTTGCATACAAATACGCGAGACAAACTTGTGCCATGAAACTTTTCGCCACTACTTAAGTTGCTGACATAACTGGGACGATATTTCTTTTCTTAAAATCTTTCTTCCGCAGTTGACATATATGAAATTTTCTTATATTCAGTCACAATCATTTCTTCGTCCTCTGCGGTTATATTACGGACTCACAAAGGATAATGATAATGAATTTGTGTAGCGCACTTTTTCATATTAATATTTTCAAAGGGGCTTTACACTTCTATTGGGTGAGATCGGACGTCAGCATGTAAAGGCGCCTCTGGCTGCCGCTATCAGTCCATATATGATCTCACCCACCCACCCAACCCGTGCATGAATTGTCAGATGAAACCAGACGTAGAGATAGACCACCACACCGGGAACTACGTCCCCTACTCTTTTCGAACAGTGTGTGGGTTCTTTAACGTCCCACAGGATCAACTCCCATGTGCAGAAAAGTGTGATTATGGCTGAACTGGAAGAATTGTAAAATATGAATGTCAAGAGACGACTCTTCCCATTCTTTGATTTTATGTCTCTTTTGATTTTAGGACTTTGACGTTTCCACGTACGTCTCTTCCGATTCTTCCGAATCTTCGATTATAAGTCTCTTCCGCTTCTACGACTCTTCTGATTTTTCAACTTTTCCGATTCTTCCGACTCCTCCGAATCTTGACTCTTCCGATTCTACGACTCTTCCGGCTCTACGACTCTTCCGATGGGAAAGATCTCATGTATATGTTGTAGTTCAATTTTATTCTTGGTTCAAATTTTATTTTCTTTTGTTTCAAACTCATTATCATTACCATACCAGAAAACAAAGGAAAATAAAATTTGAACCAGGGAAAAAATTGAACTGCTACATATATATACCCACCACGAGTCCCCAGCTACGTGAGACGTGCTAAATTATTCAATGCACCATTCAGTTACATCAACGTACCATTCAATTGCGTACAGGGGACTCGTGGTGTGGGTATATACATGAAATATCTGCCTGTAAAGGAAACAATTTCATACAATGGGACTCGTGGTGGATATATACATGATATCTCTGCCCTTCCAGTTCTATACAACTCTTTCGATTCTACGAGTTTTCCGATTCTACAATGACATAATAACATCAGCGCTATGGAAGGGAAAACAAACCATATATCTACACCCAGTAGCTGCCTTGTTCCTGAAGCGTCTGTAGAAAAATGACAAGTTTTTTTATGTCCGGCAATAGCGTAGAATCGGAGAAACAGAATCGGATTTTTTTTTCAGAGATCATAACGGATATCCGACAATCTTAGAACCGGAGAATAGTACCTTCTCGTTGAATATACCCCTAAAATCGTAGAATCGGAAAATGATTTAGAAGTAAATCGGAGAATAGTACCTCTTAAATAGAGGATATTTCACGGTGGCGAGAAGACATGAATTTTATGTTCGCTTCGCTCACTCGTGAGATATTGTTCTAACCACGAAAACATTGAATTCATGTCTTTAAGCTAACCTATAATTTTCTTTTTGTTATAGAGACAAAAACACATTAAGACGTTTGTTTGGCAGCTTTGTACGCAAACTGAATCGTGCAAGACGGGAAATGACGTCATCGATATCCTTACTTGTGAGGATGTGGAAAATACGCCACTAGGTCCCGGATGTAGTTTCGCATGAATTTTGCGAGTGGTGTAATTCCCAAAAAACACTCACGTCTACATAATAATATGATTTATTTCATAGGTACTGAGATTTAACCACGTAAATCATAATAAATAAAATTTGTACTGATTCTACTCGTAGCCAGCCAGGAGCACGTACGGACAAAATTTCACCGTTTCGTTGATTTCCTGTCCACACGTATCCGGATATTTTTGAAAACGGAGATTTTTTTCTCCGTTTTCAAAAAAATACGCGTCCACACGTAGCGTTTTCAAATCGTATTCGCCCGTTCACACGAATACGCTAAAGCCAGGTAAATACGCTAGCTCTCTCTAGAGTATGCGCTGTAACCAATAGAGCATGCGCTGTGGAAGAGACTGGAGCCCGCGAAATTCATTTCTTGGCGCCATCTTTGTTTGTTTCTCGTCGCGTCGCGTGGGTTGTAACCTGTTTTATCCGCTTGAAACTGTTTCAAAATGTCGTCAAAGTCTGTTCAAAAAGCCACCACCAAATCAAATCAAAAGGCAAGGGGAAAGTAGAGTCATTCGTGTGGACAGATGACGAGGTGGAGCTGTTATTGAAGGTAACACTCGAATACAAAGTCAACCAGACAGCCAAAAATATCGATTGGGAGTCGTGTCAAACGAAATACTCGGACATTTTAGATCTCTTCCTAGAACAATACCCTTCATCCGAAAACGCTAAGGCGATCGAGAAGATTACCCTCACAAAGAGGAGGAGATAACCAAGGTGATTCTTACAACAAAACTGAAGGCAATACGGCAAAAATTTCGCTTAGCAGTGGACAGTGGTAAGAAGAGTGGGCACGGGCGGGTTGTCCTCCTTTACTTTGAATCTTGCGAAGAAATATGGGGTGGCTCTCCTGCCACTACGACTATGGCCTCTGGAAAGGAGTCTACAGAGATTCCAGAGGAGATAGAAGCTAACAGTAACAGTCCTGCTAGTTCAGAATTGACTAGTAGCTTTGATAATGAAGCTGAACAGAGTGAGAGCTCTAGCCAGGATCAGGAGAGGACAGAAACATAAGCAAGTCAAGGCCAAGAAACCCCGGGACCCGGCATAATAAAGGAGAAGAGAGATTTGCAAAACACAAAGCTAAAAGGCTACAAACAAGATAAACTTAAGAGGAAGCTTTCTGTTGATCACCAGCTTTTAAATTTGGTACAGGAAGAAATTGAAATTAAAAAACAGTTACTGGGAAAAATGAACAGCATGGATAAAGGGTATTCAGATCACATGGGTAGGCTAACCACAAGCATGGAAAGGCTAAGTGGCTCCATTGCAGAGGGCCTTACAATGCTCAGGCAAATGATGCTTCAGTCAAGTACTTTGCCTCTGCATGCCCCTCCACATTTTCCAACACCACAAGCCAGTTAACAGAACATGGGGTACCATAACAATATACCAACACACCCCAGAAACTCAGGACCCAGCTCGAGCACTGAGCAATTCTCATACACACAATCACTGTTTTCTAATGATAATCACAACTTTTAGTTTACAATAAATCCAAAAGATGATTCAGGTTAATGACGTGTAACCCACTACAACACCACCCCAACTGGATTTGTAGATACAGTAGGTTTATTATTTGAATGTTACTTTACAATATGGAACCAGTAATATGATTGGGACACAGAAATTCAGTCTTTGAAAATAATACATTGTTACTGTTTGCTATTAATGCAATTAATTATTTTATAATCAAAACAACAAAATTATGATTACATAAAGAATATAATATAAATGAAACAAGTTTAGAATTTTAAATGCAAATAAATTATTTTGAACTGAAGTTCTCATTCAATCAGTCTTTATTTACTTCACATATTCTACAATTTTTAGATTATTTCAAGAGATTTTGAGTGAAGTAACAGGGTCCCACAGGAAGCTTGCTTGCCTAGCAAGAAACCTAGATAAAAAGAATAATTTATTACGATTTTTCATTAGTATTATCATGGTTGCTGAGACAATTTTAATCAAATAAAAAATACATAAAAATAGTATTTCAAAAACTTCTAAGATTCAGAAGTTATAGTTTAGATAACAAATATATAAACAGGTGCAACATTTCCCAAGGAGCAACCTTCAGGGATCAAGATATTTAGTGAGTACCCTCCTTATTTTCTTTCCTTCTTCCTCATTACAGTCTGTTGAGAAGTTACTTGGGGCCACGGCTGGTTGAAAGTGTTTGTCATAATCTATGGCAGCTGTAACCTTTTCTTCTCCAATTCTCTCATTCTTTAGCTCACAGAAATTGTGTAACACAAAGCAGGCATAAATGACGTAAGGCAGCTCATCCAAATTTATATCCATAGCTCTTTTTAACCCTTTAACCCCTGAGATCAAAATCTTAATTCTTCTAACTGATCTCAAAACATCTTTCATTACATCAATGTGGAGATTTTGATGTTATATAAAAAAAAACCTATGTGAGTTTTCAGATTGCATATTCTCATGAGCTCTACAGTTGCCTTTGTAGTAATATGTTTAAGAGAAGATGCATCTTGGTCACTCTCAGGGAGTAAGGGGTTAAAGCACCAAATCTAGCTTTCAGGCGACCAGAGAAGCACTCAATTACCATCCGTGATTGGCAGAGAGTCATGCCAAAGTATTGTTCCTGTACAGTGGATCCACCATTTGAGTACTCTTTCATAAGGTAAGGCATGAGGGGGTATGCAGGATCCCCTAACAGAAAAACAGGAACAGGATCCTCATCAGGCAGTAACTTGCATTTGCATGGAGGTATTTTTGCCATTTTTAAGGGATTTAGTTAAGCTAGAATTTGAAAACACTCTAGCGTCATGGACACTGCCAGGCCAATTTACCACAACATCCACAAAACGATATTTATAGTCACACGCTGCTGGTACATTAAGGCTGAAGCGACTCTTCCGATTTATGTAGTCAGTGTAGTTTGCATAGGGCTTCTTTATTTCGATATGTGTTCCGTCTATGGCACCCAGACATTGAGGGAAGCCATAAGTCTTGTGAAAGTTTTGAACCAAATCACGAACCTCCTCTTCAGTGAATGGAAGCTTGATATACTTTCTTCTGAGATGTACGGTCATCGCTTTGCAACACTTTTCGGACAATGTTGGATACAACTTGACGGGAATTCCCGAAAGCATTAGCTGTCTTGCGTATTCGACCTTCGTCACTCAAGTAATAAAGGGTGATTGCCACGTGTTTCACGACATCGACTGTCGTATTCAGCCTCGTTCATTAATTGCTAAATAAAGATTATACGATTCCGTATCCAGTCATTCATCCGAGAACCATATTTTCCCCTGGACCATTCACCAATCAGCAACGTGAACAACGAAATTTCACTAATGATGAATGAACGTACTGACCGAGACATCATCCGAGGGCCATTGCACAAAAAACTACGCGCTTTGAAAAAAATGGCCGAGGGAAGGTTTACTTCTGTTGACTCTGTATGGTCGGTCACTGGAAGAATTTATTTTAGAACACGAAAACAAAAACACCGCTCTAAAAACTGAACGAGATTTACCGGTTGTTTGAAAGATTTTTGACAACGAAGGACGAATACAGGAAAATTGAAGATATTCCAGCGGTTGGGCTGAATGAATGCACTTCCGTCCGCAGTAAAGGTAACAACGAATACGAACCGAAACACATTACAGAATGGAAAATGCTTTGTTTGTTTTTATTCACTCATCAATAAGTACCAGAAAACCCACTCGTTCGCTACGCTCACTTCACTCGTTCGTTTTCTGATACTTCATGTACTCAACTTGTGAATAAAAATCATAGCAGTGTGAGTTATGATCAATACATTGGACTAGTTTCCATAACAGGTTGTGTCCGGTTTCGTTGACATGTTCGAACCTGCGGAGGTACGGGTACGCGCTAGTCGAGTATGCCTTTGTCATGTTCTTTCATTCTCTCTTGCATGGTTCGCCCCTGTCTCTTCAGTTTAAACTTTTCAACGTTCGCATGACAGCTTATTTGCGACCTTGCTTCGCTGGGTCAGCAGGGTCGATTTGAAACAGAAGGGTGCGTTCGATTGGGAAATCCGGATTTAGTTCCAAATCTAAATCCGGATTTCCCAATCGAACGCGAAATCCGAAAACGGATTTCACCTCCGAGAAATCCGTCCTCAGGGTGGATTTCAATTAAGAAATCCAAATCCTGGTTTTTTGGATTTCCCTTTTTGTCGTTCGATTGGGAAATCCGAAAAAGGATTTGCTAAACTGTTCTCGTGAACAGCGGACTATCTTGTGCTAATTATGCGTACGCGTTCGATTGGGAAATCCGGATTTAGATTTGGAAAATCTAAATCCGGATTTCCCTATCGAACGCACCCAGAGACAGCGCTTATGCCTTGTTATTGCAGGGTGTGGCGGAGGGCCTTTGACCAAGGGCAAGACAGACCACGGTGGACTTCAACTCTGTTATACTCTCTTTTAATTTCTCGGTTTCAGGGTCTTGGTTTTTGGTCACTGTCTGCAAGGGAGAACGAGGATAGCCGTTTTTACCTCATGGTATGTATGTCATACCATGAGGTATAGTAATGGTTGGATTTGTCACTCCATTCCCGTTAGACAATTAATTTATGCATTAAATCCGCATTAAATGTGAAGTAAACAGGTTCTCCCCTGTCTCCCCTGCTAGGTTTGGTTTCGTCCACAAAGTCGTGCAATTGTTTTATGTTCACATATGTGGGGGGAGGGGGTGAGACAAAGCGGCAGCACATGTTTACAAAATGGCGTCTTTTTGTCTTGAGGCCGACACAAAGATTGTCAAGGCGGGTTTTCGTTCCTTTCGCTCCATCTTTGATCAAAATACACTTTTGAAGATCTCGCAAACGAACAGGAAATGTGTTCAAGAATGCTCAAGGGCAAAGAAAGGGGTTTTAAAGTGACGATGTCTCCAAGTTGGACGACGAGTAATCGATCAGTCGTAGCAAGAGTGCACAAAACGAACTATTCGGAATGAACGCTTTATGGTCTGGGGAAAGGACAGCACTTCATGGAATAATCAGATAATTACCACATACCATGAGGTAGCTCGAAGGAGCCTTTGATTGATTTTAATTGCGTTTTTCAAAATTGATCTCCGGCAATGGCCTTCGTCGTAACACGTGCCGCTGTATTTTTGGACATCAAACTTGGCAGAAAATTTCCAAAACAACCAATAGGAATGTCGACAAACACTCACACGGTTTTGATGGTTGATGCCTTGTGAATGAGTAGATTTGTTTACGCGGTCGAGTTTGATACCCGATAAATTCGATAAAAAGAACGTCGGTCGTTTAGCGCTTTTAGGTCGCGCTCGCCTTACGATGAAAATTTTTTTTACAATTTTTATCGAATAGAGCATTTTATAACCTTTACATTGATATAGAATTTGTTAGTGGTTGTATTTAAGACAACGCGGTAATAAAGTTTGGCTAAGGACACCCGCGAAGGTTTACGGTAACCTTAAGAGGAAAGATATTGGACTCAGATTTTATATAATAGTATGACATGAATGAAGAATTATGCAGATTTTTGCCTCGGCCCTCGGCATTGGTGAATATCTTCCTCCTTGTTATGCATAGTTCCTCAAACCACGGCAACCAGAAAGTGTGAATATGCAAATAACCTTGTGCTGGCGTTCGTGCTTTTCACACTCAAACTCGCAGAATAATATGGGTGGGCACTAACACGAGTGCAAATATGAGACAGTGTTAAGTTCTGCAATTTGTTCTGCGGTTTCACTGAGGCCGACAATAGAGCTGTGATGCATGTTCATTTCTCTCTTGAATTTCGAATTATAAACAATTTATTCAGCAAAACGCTGTGTTGATATGGCTGGGCATTTCTAATCTTCACTTTTGATTCATTTTTCTCGCCTCAAGCTCGAAAGTAAAGCTTAAACGTTGTACTATTCAGTATCCACCTTCAGGTTGTAACATACCAACAACTGAATCTTACGTTTTTTCCTTGCGCTTTGAACACATTGATACAGCAGAGTGAAAAAAGGAAATTAAACGGGGCATTCTCGATCAAAATCATATCAATTCGTTTAAATTAAATTGAAATAACACCAATCACAGATTTTGGCGTTCATTGGACCAGAAATTTATCACGGAGATTTGTAACAAATTATTTAGGACAGTAGATCGATTTATGGCTGGGAAAACCGCATGGTATTTTTTATTTTTATTAATTGTTTTTTTCAGTATGGCTACCTTAAATCAAACATAATTTAACTCCTGTTCAGAGCCTATTTTCGTCACAAAAGAGAAAGTGTTGGCGACGAAAAAGTATCAGTTGCCCGATTGTATCAGTCCTAGGCGGAAAAGGATTCTTTTTTATCGTTAATTATTGTTTTATTTTACGTTGAAGCTGATGAATAATAGATTGTTATTTTTGGTTAATCGACCGCAGCAATATTTTAATATTCAAAATCAATTTTATTTCAGTTGAGAACCCACTGACGAACACAATTTTCGAAACGGAAGCTTCGACGCTGCTCACTTTAAAATGGAAAACATTTCCTTCAATTCGTCAGCTTTGGCGCAACCCGCATTCTCAGAGAAAACAGACATGATTACATGGTGCAGTGCTTTTGCTGCGGTGTCTGTTTTCATCACGGCCGGAAATATTCTAACCATTGCCCTATTTTCACTCAAGAAAAAGCTTAGAAGGAAAAGCTTCTTTCTTGTGATGAACATGGCCCTGGCAGATCTGATGTTGGGAGCATTGTGCCTGCCGCTATTTATCTATTGGCTTGGCGGAGAATCTTATCTGTGGAGAAGGAAATGGAATTTAACAATGGAAATTTTTCTTAGAGTTGTCGATACATTTTTTTCGCAAGCGTCGATTCTTTCTGTCACATTCATATCTTGCGAAAGGCTATACGCTACATGTTGGCCCTTCAGCCACCGGGGACTAACACAGAAAGCTTATTACTTACTTGTTTTAATGGTATGGATTATATCCGCCATTGTGTCTTCGGCTCTGCTTGGAGCATTGAATGCATCAATGGAAGTTTCCGTTTACATTTGGGTAGCGTACGCGGTCACCCTTTCAGCCATCATATGCGGATGTTACGTTGGGGTCTGGATGCGGTTTAAGCGAGGGCGGCTCCTCCTTAACCACAAAAACAAAGCTTCGCGAGAGGCTAAGTCAACAAAGACGCTATTTTTAATTGGCTTTATTGCGCTACTGTCGTGGATTCCCCTAATTATTGTAAACAGCATTTCGCTGTATACGCAAATACCAAGGGATATTCATCTTTTTGTTATCCTGTTAAACTTTTGCAACTCCTTCGCCAATCCGATCCTGTATTCCCTCCGAATCCCGGAGTTTAGCAACGCTCTTGTATCTTGCCTTCCTTGTCTCCGTAAAGGACGCCCGAGAAAAAGCCCGGTCGTAAAGCTTGTGAGCACATCAACCACTGTACATCTACAGGTGTCGCTGAGAAAAAACCTTGAAAAACAACATTGTAACGAGGAAAGTTTGTAGGAAGATGTCTCGAAGGTTTACTACTAAGAAAAAGATCGCGTTTCTGTCTCTTCTTTGCAGGAAAGAAAATCACGATCAAATCTAAGGGATCGATCATTTTTTTACGTGAGCCGTTTCTTTTAATTTCGCGTGCCCCTCCTAACACGACCAGCCTCGTCTCTCGTAAAAATAAACGGTCCCTAAGAGGCTCAATGCAGCAGATTTACAGTGTGAGCACTTTTTTTTTTTTTTTTTACAAAATACTTACGTTACTTACGTTTACATTGCTTTCAGTACTTATTTCAGTGGTTATAATTTTTTACTAGTAAGAGAGAAAGCCTAACAGCCGCGCAACTGCTGATGGCTATTCAATACGTCATAAAACACCTAACACAAACAATAACAAGTTACTTTTCACATCTACAACAACTTAAAAAGGAAAAAAAAATTTTCGTCCACTTCTTATAAAATGTAGATAAGTTATTATTCTTAGTATAAATGTATTTTTCTGTTTGGTATTTGATCTTGAATTTAAATTTAAAACCTTCAATACACGGAAGTGGATGTTTCCTTCTGCAGTCCCATAGATAAAGTTTACCAATTAATATTAAATAATTTAGTAAGGGACATGACGATGATACCAATGATGATGTCCTGCAAGTTGAGAACTTTGTTTTGTTTTGTGATAGCAAAGACGTATTGCTCGCAATCTTTCCAGAATAAACTCGAGTGCGAGTGTGAGTACTTTTTAGAAATCATATGGTCGAATTGAACTCCTGGCGCTTAATTTTAAAACCATTGAGGGAGCACAGAACGTCTGAATGGGGTTAACTGATTACTGAGAAATGGCCAAAAAAAGCAACTGACAAACACCGGAAAATTTAACAGACAGCTGACATTTGTAGGAAGAGTTACTGACAAATGACTGACAAAAGGCCTTAGCCATTGTTATTCGTTTGAAATTCACTGAAAATAGCTTTTATGCACCTATCAATGTTAAGCCGGTGGGGGGTGGGAGTCAGGGCATGGGGTGGGGATTTGACATTTTTGAAAAATTTGCCGTCGAATTCCCTGCCCACGGGCAAATCATTCCAGTCAAATGCAACCAAATTTCCCCACCCCGGGCTGCACATCGCTGTCAAATATCCCAAGGCTGGCAAAGAAAGATTCAAATATTCCCTCCCCCGGGGGGACAAGGTCAGTCAAATGCCCTACCCCAGGGCCAACAAAGACAATCAAATCCCCACCCAATGCCCTGACTCCCCCCCCCCCCCCGCCGGCTTAACATTGATAGGTGCATTATTCCGTTGAAATATTATGCCTCAAGGATCGATTTTAGGTCCATAATTGTTTTTGTTATACATTAATGGCTTGTGTAATGTGTCAAAGGCCTTGGATTTTATGCTTTTTGCCGATGATACCAACATATTTTTTTCTCATAACGACTCAAATCAAATGATGGAAATTGTGAACAATGAATTGAAGAAACTATCAAGCTGGTTTCAGGCTAATAAGCTTTCTATTAACATGAAAAAAATTAATTTTATTCTATTTAAAACAAGGCAAAACAAGCAAAAACTTGACTTACATTTTTCAATTAATGATATTGAAATTAATCGTGTAAATGAAGTTCCGTTTTTGGTAATTATACTTGATGAACACTTATTTTGGAAATCTCAAATACAAAACGTAGCGAGAAAAGTCTCAAAATCAGTGGGAATTATTTACAAATCAAGTTTTTGCCTTAATAAGACCTCGTTATGTACTCTCTATTATAATTAGTTTATCCTTATTTACATTACTCTGCGACTGTGTGGGGCTCAACTTATCAGTCAAATCTTAGGCGTTTGATTAATCTTCAGAAACGGGTTATTAGAATAGTTTCCAGGAGTTCTTTTGATGCACATGCCAATCCTGTCTTTGTAAGCTTACGAATTCTAAAATTTGAAGACATTAACAAACTCCAAATAGGTAAGGTTATGTACTTTTATGAAAACGGCCTGCTTCCTGATAGTTTCAATGACATGTTTTTGCTTAACTCTAACTCTGACGTACATTCATATAAGTACTTGAAGGAAGAATTCCTTCCGTTTGCCCTACTGTAGGACACTGAAATGTAAGGAAATTTTCACTTCGTTTTCAAGGACCCAAAATATTTAATTCCCTTAGCTCTGAAATTCAGAATGCCTCTAGTACGGTTTTGTTCAATTCTAAACTAAAGTCATTTTTTCTTGGTATAAGCACAATTTAGTTCTCCTAATTCTTGTGTAGTTTTTCGCTTCTTTCGCTTTTTTTCTCGTTTATTCTTGCATTATATTTTTTTCCACCTTTCTCAGTTTCTGTTTTTTTCTTTGCACGCACACGTTCAGCCTTTTCTATTTTTATCCTATTTTAATGATTATTTTCTATGTTCAAAACAAATATGCGTACTTAGAGTTAAACAGCCGATGTCAGTATTGTAGTTTTTAATTAGATAACATAATCTTAAAAGATGGTCCTATATATTGTCTTTCTTGGGCTTCCTTGTCTCATTTTTTTTTTTTTTAATTTTACATGTATATTTTGTGCGTATGGCAAAAATGATAATAAAATAAATAAATAATTTAGCTTAATATTAATGTTGTTTAGATTGTTTTTAGACAGAAACCATCACGCTGAGTTTTCTATTAAGTCTGTTTAACAATTAGACGATCCTCAATTGAAAGCCACCCGCTTCAGGCCACACGGAGAATCGAAATGTCAGCTGTTGTTAACGCGATGATGGTAGGTACGTGGTGTAAGCATCATATAGTGGTTCCCCGTTAGTGAATATATGGCATACATTGCTCTCCATAGCCATACACGATGTTTACACCACGTACCTAACGCGATGATTGGCTTCTATCGTCCTATCCCGATACAATATTTGAACGTCGTAGAAGACGGATACCCATCAATTAACAAATTGACGTCAGTTTTTTATGCGTCTGTCCTCTTCTTGATGATAAATTGCGTCATAACATTGTCAAAGTTTGTTGTAGATCCACTCGCCTATCGGCTCGTGGATCTACAACACTTTGACAATGTTATGACGCAATTTATCATCAAGAAGAGGACAGACGCATAAAAAACTGACGTCAATTTGTTTTTTACAATAAAACGCGAAAAAGGTCAAATGAAGACTTAAATGAAAAGAAAACGCAAGTAAACTCGAAAAATGCTGAATTTCATTTAAATTGACGCAATCAGGGCGCAACTATTCTCAATAACTTTTCTCGCCTTCTCATTGGCTTGTGACAACACGTAATACAATTTGATTGGGTAAAAATCTGACTGTTTGACAGCTCACTTATCACGCGAAATACCTTGCATAAATTAGAATTTTATGTGTCTGTACTCTTATTGATGATAAAAATTAGCCAATCAGCGCGCGAGAATTCGCTCAGTTATTGTAAAAAAGTGATTTGCAGACTGTAGAGTCCTTGAAGAAGCATCTGGTGGCGATTTTAGGCTTGAACGAACTGGCAACAAAATGTTGGCTTGGTTGTTATGAACTAAAGCTATAAGATGTCAAAAGGAATTGGAGGAAACACTGAACATTAATTTTGCAATAACTGCAGATGGACAGTGGGAATTAGAGCTACCAATTATCTTCGCAGGGGAAGCAGGCAGCGAACTAAACGGTATTTAGTATTTTTATAATATTTAGTGGCTGACTGGAATATTACATTCTCGATGGCATTCTTAGGCTCGATTTCCGCCGCCCTCTCGGATTCGGGTTTTCCTCCCCGAGAGAGAAATCCCGAACCCGAGTGAGCGGCGGAAATCGAGCCTATGGCATTCTGTAATTGTAATTAAGCATGGTAGAATTTTGAGCAGTTTCACGACACCGTACTTTCAGTCCTTTCGAAATAATTTATTTACAGTGTTTCCTGGTCTTTACTGAATGCAAATTTTAAGTGAAACTACATTTTCGTAGTCTGTTTATTCACAGCTCCTTTGCTTTCACACAAGACCGTCGAGCGCGCGAGCGATACAAAAACCGCGGGAGATTAAATTAGTGCAAATGCGAGGGAGGTAGGGGGTGGGTAAAGGGGAAAATCATTCTTTTTTTAAATGTTTAGCTTTTGCATTTAAATTTCCTGGCCTGTTGGTACTTAGAGCACCAACATTACTGCAAAACTGTAGTCTAAGGAATGATGCGTTAACTGGTGAACATAGAGTCAAAGCACCGGGAGAGCGTAACAAAATCCGAGTCGAAATCCTTAAAGCAGCAAATTTATTATCAGTGGAATTACCACAAACTACAAATTGACGAAGTTGGTTTTTAATTTAGGTAAAGATCAGACAAGCATATTAAAATAATTTTCTTGAAACATTAGATATAAAAGCTGTTCAGAAATAAGCTTTCAATCAGGACGGTTTCTAACGAATGTTAGTAGAAACCAACTCGGTCGCATACAATCACGAGTCCTGTACTCTGATTGGCTTACGTACTCGCTATCTGCTCTTTGGTAGATAGCAAGTAGCGAAAAAGACAATAACAATAATAATAATAATAATAATAAACAAGGTACTTTATAAGTTGGAAAATCAATAAATATTCTTATTGCGTTCGACGAAGGAGAACGCAATCCTAATTTCGTGCTGTGATTTGGATGTCTTGTGGCCGCTATGCAGAAGATTTTGACATTCCTGTAAGGGCACCAAAACGGCCCCCCGCATGATGTTTTCGCAGGGGCATGTCTCGGTCAGAAAACTGGTACAAAGTTATGACGTTGACGTGTTGACATGTGGCACGTGCTTCGTGCGCTTCGGTTCGCTTTTAATTCGCTTGGTTCACTTGGGGACCGTTCATTTTTTAAGGGATAGGGGGGGCTGGTGGGATTTGGGGGAGTGTAAGTGGGAAATTGAGTGACCCCCCTCAGCTTGCCAATTTTTTCACATGACCCCCCCTCAAAAGGAATTTTTTCGGGATGACACCCCCTTTGGCCACCTCGAAAAGATGTTTATATTTCGTGAATAAAGCAGGAGAATTTCTCATCAATCTATGAAAACTTCATACCACTTTTTTTCGCTTTTTTTTCGCTTGACCCCCCTTTTTCTTTATTTTTTTGGGGTGCCCCCCCCCCTTTGAAGCCATTTTTTTTCTCGTGGCCCCCCCTCAAATCCCACCAGCCCCCCCCCCCATCCCTTAAAAAATGAATGGTCCCTTGGTTCCCTTGGTTCGTGTGGATAGTTGAGGTGTCGGTAAGTAAATGTAAATATTGTTTTCAGGTGATATGTTTTTCACACGTTTTGCAGGTCGACCAAATAAACTGTTACAGTTGCATTCATTACTACGGTAATCTGAATGAGTTTCTCTGCTATACTTCAATGTTGCAACTTTCTAAAGATGGAAAACATTGAATCGTGAGGTGCTATTAGTAGCAGAGTACACTGTTCGCCATTTTAGTCTTCTAAAACAAAGAATTATTCACAGAAAGTAATGACACTCCTCATAAACATTGGAACATCTCAACCAATAAATGATTAATACCCAACATGCCAAATGATATGACTTTTTCATTCCCGTTTACTTCTGTTTTTTCTACATAGGAACTTCCAGAATTTCATTCGCTATCATTTATCCATTCTTAAATGGCTATCCAAGCTCCTCGAACGCACTTTTAATCTCTGATTACTTCTAGTTTTATCCAGTTAACCCCAAGGGTCTCCCTTCGACGAGTAAAATCGTCCGGCGTGAGCCGGAGTAAAATCTATAAAGTCACTGTTAGGGGGGAAGGGTTAAATCGACGGAAGTATTTAAGTGGGTTTCTACTAAAACAATAAGATTACTCGTTCTAGCTTTCTAGGAGATAAAGTCAGTTAGAACTCGTGGTCCAACTGCTAAATAGAAGGTGAATAAAATGTGCAGCTTCTGTAGGTTGATCTGACAATACGTTATAAATAGAATACGGTTGTTAAAATAGTGATCGACCGGAGCTTAAAGTGGCTGAAGTATGGCTTGACCGTTTTTTAAGGACTTCTGGAGGTACTCCGTCTTTCCCTTGGGCCTTGCCGCAGGCGAGGCACTTGATGGCTTTGCTGAGCTCTTCCAGAGTGGGTAGCTCGTCTTGCTCCTCCATGACTAATGCTGAAGTTGTTTGCTCTGGTTAGTGACGACTTCGCCTGTCTTTGTTTTGAGTGAAGCTTTTTTGACGCTTGTCGGTCCAGTGGTTGATTTTATTCCCTCATACATGTTTCTTAAGTTACCGCAGACAGCCGCTCTCTGTATGTTGGCACACAGGTTCTGCCAGCAGTCATTTGCGCAGCGGCGGGTGGTCTGCTGGGCCTTGCTCCTGGGTGCTCTGAGAGCGTTAGCGTGTCCTGAGGCAAGGGTCTGCTTGTGAGCCAGCAGCGCTTTCCTTTTGGGCTCTCTAACGGGTTGCATCTCTTCACAATGCGCCCCGAACCAGTCAGCCTTCTTACGCTCGCGTTTCTCGAAGGCAGACAGCGGCGTTGTAGATGGCATCACGGAGTGTGTTCCATTTGCTGTCAGCGTCGTCTTGTGTGTCGGATTGATGGGGGTCTCAAGTTTCATTTGGAAGCTGTCAGCCAAGGCCTGAGACTTGGCCGGGTAAGAAGTGCCGCAGGTGTTGATGCGGGGGCGACCCTTGGTCTTTGCATGATGGATCCTTCTAGGCCTCAGTCTCACCTTGCTGGCAACGAGGGAGTGGTGTGTGTCACAGTCGGTGCTGTGGTAGCTTCGTGTGTGAAGAACGCTGTTGAGTTCGGCGACGGGGCTAGAGGTATCTCCAGGGAGACTTTCTACAGTTCGTTACACTTTAATTAGCTGTTGGTAATGCAGAGGCCGTGCTGGCAGCAGAGCTCCAGCAGCCTCTGTCCGCTTTCGTTCATCGTGCCTACGCCGAAGTGGCCCAAGCAGGTAGGCCATGCTTGCCACTCGGCCCCAACGCGGGCGTTGACGTCGCCCAGGGTCTCGTAGAATTGATCTTTGGCGTCTGGAGTGGAAGTTAGGTTCAGGGCATACACGGATAGAATGTTCACGACCCGAAAGCAGTCTTCATGCAGAGGGCGAGTATTCTTTCAGACCCTTCTGTGGGTGTTTCCGCGGTGGCGATCAGCGAATTCCTCACTGCAAAACCAACACCGTGCGGCCTGGGCTCGTCCTGGGACAGGCCCTACCAAAAGAGGGTGTAGTCTGATTCTCAAAGAGAACCTCTGTCGGCCAGACTAATCGTGTTCGTTTTATAATTAGTTGAATAGTAGACTCGGCGCTAATCGACAGATGTCGTCACGGCAGCAATATTGGTGTCCCCAGATAAAGAAAAGGAGGCCATGTTTGTGTCCCAAACTGATCCTCCAGGAATTGAATTATATTCTTATGCAAACATCTTCTTTTGTTTCAGTTAAAACATGGCCACTGATCAAGTGAGTGAATATGTTTCATAAGTACTGTCTCATAAAAAATTTTAGTCTCGGTACAACTAGGGCCAGCAATCCGTACCGCTGACTAAGCTCCCTTTGTTTAAGGTCTCTCTGAAGTCCAGTAAAGAAACCACAATCTTAAATATCGAAAGGATAATTATATTATTGTCAAATTAAATGTGCAGATAGGAAGGAAAAATGATAATAATAATAGCAATCACAATAATGATAATAGAAATAAAAAATATTTAGCTCATCCTTCAGAATGAGTCAGCTTAAATAAAAGTATGTAAGCTTGTAGAAATTCATCTGTAGCAATACTATAGAAATATATCACGATGTCAATGTGATTTGAATAGCCATCAAAGAATAAACATAATTTAAGTGTACAAAAATAAAAAAAAATTAAAAAAAAATGTAAATCGCTCTCAATCTGAATTGTGTCCAATTGAAGTCCGCAGTGCAGTGATCAACCGAGAGAGACAGTAAATTTCTAAACTACTTACAAAGCTCTGGCCATCAAATAACTGCATATTTAAGAGCAGAATGCCAGTATAATTTAGGTGACTAGTTAAAGTAGATAAGCAAATATCATGTGTACTAAAGGCATCCGCCGTCGAGCGTCGATCGCTATCCTCGATCGATACCATCGATCGACCCTCCAACAACATCTCAGTTGACACTTGATCGACACTCCATCGACATCGCGGTCGAAAGTCGACTATTTTTAGATCGATGCATATTAGTCGGTCGACACTCGTCCGACTAACGACCGACTGTTAATGAAGAGTCCATCGAGTGTCAACTGACTATCGAGATGTCGATCGAATAACGATTAGAAAGTTGATCGAAGGTATCAATCGGTAGCCTACATGGTGGGTCGATTGATTTTCAGGGGCCGGTCCGATAAATTTTGATTGGGATTTTGATTTTGATTTGGGTCGGTCCGATAAATATTGATTGAGATTTTGATCAGAATTTTGTTCTTATTTTGCGCTGTGTGATTACGCATGATTTTGTTGGGTTTTGTTAGACTTTCATTTTGTCGGATTTTGATCTGATTTATTGGGATTTTGGTCTGATTTTTGGGATTTTGACGGATTTTGGATTAATTTTATGCAAAGTGCCTACCGATTCTGTGACTCCAGGAAAAAGAGTTGATTGGATTTTAAGCTGTCCCAGAACCGGCAGATTTACACTACTTATGTTATAAATGGATTGCACGTATTAGCCAATCATAGCGCGCGCTTTCCCAAAGCTATGTTATAATACATATTGGCCTCCTTGTTCCTTTTGCTGTTTTCACACAATTGCTGCAGATTGGCCGTCTCTATGCTTCTACGCTTAAGTTATCTAGGCGACTGGTATAAAAGCGGAACGCATTTAAGTAGACGGCATAACATAAAAAAAGACAGGGTTCTCTAATCGTAGGACACTCGATTTCAGGACGAAACGCTCACTCAATGCGAGTCAGGGCTAAATGCAACCAATTAAGAGCGTCCCGCTTTTATACCAGATGTATTTAACGTCTTAGACGTTTGAGGCATCTGTGAAGAGCGTCTCTATTGAAAATCATACAACATTTCGTCGACAAAAATAAGAAAAAATATCTGGAATCAACGGATTAATAAAATCTCATCTGGAATTAAAAAGAAACCCAAGTAAAATTGGGCTCAATGGCGAAGTAATCCAAAAACAAGAAAAAAAAAAACACCTAATTTTCTACTATTTACCATAAGAATTCTAATAAATCTGCCATCTCCCATTCTAGCTCTTGGCAGAAAACCAAACCCTAATCTAAAAATCATAAAAAAAATAAAATGTCAGCATTCCTTACATTAACACTAAAATCATATGAAAAGTCAGCATTCCTGTGAAAAGGGGTTCTAGAGCCTCTGACACATGTCCTAGAGTCTCTAACACAAGGGTTAACACATGTGCTCTGTGAAGAGCGTTGTTCAAATGCTCTTAAAAGAGGACGTTAAAGTAGATAGACGTTAAATACGTCGTTCTTACTTGCCGCTATTACATTAGACGTTAAAATCGTCTCCAGACAGCTTTAACGTCTCAGACGACATTTACGTCTTAAGCATAAAAACACTTAATCGTTAATTCTACGAGGGTCAATTTGTCACTAATCTATCCGCTTACTCATTTACTTATGCCCCGAAGTCTTATCGACCAGTTGCTTCAATACTTCTGGAAATGAATAACCAAACATTTCCGAATCCTTGCTATAAATTCTCTGCAGTGCTCGAATGTAACTCGAAGGTATCTGTGAATAGTATTCTAAGAGATCGGATGACGTCTTTGTACGGCGATTTGACGTAAATGACACTCGCCCATCTATTCCCGCCTGTCTAAGCACAAAAGGCGCGTCTTCGTCAATTGTCTCCAAATGACCAATGAAATCGTAGTCTATACTACACATGTGACACAAACCCTCGTAAGACCGCCAATGTTCATCGTGATATCTTGCAGAGATCACATGCTGGACAAACTCCAAAAACGTGACGTCATCGCCAGTTTCAAGTGCATGCTTAGTGGAATTTTTCCGGAACTGTCTTATGATACTTCGACCAAACCACCTTCTGTACACGACATTGTTGGCCAGAAATTTGCTTTTGTAAGCAGACAAGAGTCTTGCGTAGGGTTCACGAACGAAAAGAAATTTGTAATACTTTTGAACCTTTGCGGATATGTTTTCACGCGAATACTCGTCCAAATGCTTCCAAAATGTCCTGTTTTGAACAAGTTTTCCCTGAATGCCCACGTGGCCGGTCAGGTTTATCAGAGCTTGTCTCCATTCCGTACTTGCTACCTTGGGTGTAGCACAAAACAGGAGCTGAATGTTATCCAGTACTACAATATTCATCAATAGCTTTCTCCCGGGTATTTTTGCCTCTCTCCGGCGTCTTTGGCAATGACTCTTCAACAATTGTCTCCTGTCAGCTTGTCTTTTCAGCAGTAACTCTTCTGACACGGACTATGGGCGGGAAAAAAGGCAAACAGATCATTAGTTGGGAATATATTTTTAAGTTTTAAAGCACAGTAATGTTGATAATGGAGTAGAGGGTTTGACATTTCTGAATTTTTTATCCACCTTCTTCCGGTAAGCCTACTATCACTTGGGGTAATTTTTTTTTATTAAATTTACGACGATTAGTTTGCTATGTTTGTTTCTTTTCAGTTAACTCTATTAGTATTAATGCTCAGGTGATTATACAAAATCGCGCGCTCTGATTGGTTCGCTATCTCGGATTATCAGCCGATAATCACCTCGACAAACAAAATGGCTGCCAGTCGTTCGCGCGCTTTTGATGAAATAAATTTTTTTTCGTGTTGTATAATGCTTTTTCTTTTCTTTTTTTTTTTTAAATAATCACCTGTGTAATACACTCGGTCATGAATTCCCCACTCCAGAAACTATGGGGAATCTGGGTACGAACTTGACTCGTAAGGTGTTCTGGGATCGTTTGGGTGGGCACGCAAGACATTTTAAAAAATGGCGGCAGCGAGGAAAGTTTTATTCGCAAAACACTGAAGAAAAATGGCAAAGCATGCTAATTGTTGTATTCCTGGATGTACGAATAATCACAGAACCAAGCATGGGCTTTCGTATTACCGAATTCCAAAGGACAAAAAATAACGAAGACAGTACAAGATTCTAATTCGTAATGCAACATTAAAACTCGACGCAGATAATACACGTATTTGTGGAGATCACTTTGATGGTGGACATAAGCGCAGCAAGCATCATTTACCTTCTGGATAAGTGTTAGGGAAAACCAATTGCGCTATCCACTGGATAGGAATTTATAAGGTGGATAGCGCTATCTTCCTTTTGAACGACTGGGGCAAGAATTTTAATGCAGTGAGTTTCCAACATTCTGAGGAGTATGTCAGTGTTTTTTTTTTTTTTCAAGAATTCAAGCAAGTATTTCGACAGCTTGTAGCTGGTCAAACTTGAAGACAAAAACAAAATAAACAAACAAAACAAAATTGCAGCTGGTTTT
This sequence comes from Ricordea florida, assembly GCA_949710005.1. NCBI lineage: Eukaryota > Metazoa > Cnidaria > Anthozoa > Corallimorpharia > Ricordeidae > Ricordea > Ricordea florida. The sequence goes on along the minus strand of OX453283.1, from coordinate 22,476,086 downwards.
AAATCAACTCAATTATTGTTCTTCAGGTTTTGCAAATAAGGCAGTCATCATTCCGTAACTGAAATACAAAGATTAGTAACTGTTTCAATATTCAAGATCCAATTTGGGGTGGGTGGGGCTTTTCCAATTTTTTTTTGCCTGTTATTCAATACTGGAGTTGATTGAAGTCCTACAAATTTTAATATTATCAAACCAAGGTTTAAAGAAGCAAAAGTTTTCTTTGTTTACGTTTCAATATTCTTCAGACAACAAAATGCATAACAAATATTCAATATTACATGTACAATTTTTCTTTTTTATGAAATAAGTGGAGGGTGGAAATTTGTGAGTGCTGCTATAACAATAAAAATGTCTGATGCTACTCCTGCAAGGGAAACTGGAATAGGTTTATCTAAAATATGCCAATCCTTAATTCGTTCCATACATCTTTCAACGTGAACTCAAAACAGGTGTAAGTGGCAGCGTATTTAGCATTGCTAATTAACAATTATTCGCCTCAGGCGAAGTGATTATCGGTGAATATTCACCGATAATTCGACTTGGGTGAATAATTGTTAATTAGCATGCTAAATACGCTGCCACTTACAACTGTTTTGAGGAAGGTCGCACAGAGCTACTGCGTACACGACATACCACAGGGAATTATGGGTAAGGGAAGTTGTGAAAGTCGCAGGAAATTCATGACCGAGTGTATTTCCTAAAAAACGATAATTATTGACCGTAATCATGGACAGTTGCTAAGAAATGTCTGGTTCTGAGCAATAAGGGACGGACCATTAGAAAAGTGATGGGGGGGGGGGGGGAACAAAAAAAATTCATGCAAGGGAAAATGCCAAAAAAAAAATTCATGCAAAGAAGGTAAAAAAAAAAAAAAATCATGCAGAAGGAAGGTCCAATTGTGAATTTTTCACACGTAGTAAAAAAAAACGTGCAGAGGGGTTCACCTGAAAAAAAATTCCTGCACAAGCAGTGGGCGAAAAAAAAATTCGTGCAAGCTGAAAATTCCCCCCCCCCCCCATCACTTTTCTAATGGTCCGTCCCTAAGTTGGTCATCATATGCATCATATGCATCATCATATGCAGTCGTGCTTAAGCCATACCCTACTCGTGGTTGGCCAAAAAAAAAACAAAAAAAAAACAGGAAAAAAACAGCAACAAAAACAGAAACAAAACAAAACAAAAAACAAACAAACAACAAAAGGAAACAACAACAACAAAAAAACAGAAGATATTGTTGACTTTCAGTTTCCAAAACCCAGCTTTTTGATGGAACGAAAGAACCTCATTTTGAAAGAAATAGTAACAGTAAAAACAACAACGACAAGGATAACGATAATTGTGACAACGACATGAACAATAATAATAATGACATAAATAATCGAGTTAAGTAATGCTTACTTCTGCGGCAGGTGCTATGTGCTTTTGGCTGGCAGATGAAGACACGTTCAGCGGGTATGGCTCTTTGTCTCTTGCTTTCTTATCATTTAAACTTTCTCTGTTGTTTTGGTTTGCCACGTTGCCTCGTTCTCTGACTTCCTCTTCTCTTTGCTTTTCCTTTTCCTTTTCCAATTTCGTGATCTCACTGCTTCTATGCTTTTCTGGAGCTCTCGTTCGTTCCTTGACAAACTCTTGTGTTTGTTCCGCTTTTTCTACTTTCGTATTTCCTTCCTCTTTGTCAGTGTTTTGTTCATCTTTCTGTCCCTTACTTTTTCTTATTGAAACGTTTCCTTCTTCTGTCTTGCTCTTTGCTGTTTCTCCCTCTTTTTCGAATCCATGTTCCTTACCATTTTCCTTCTGGTTTCTATCGTACATTTCCTCTGCGGTTCTTATCGCTTTCTCACCTTTCTGTATATCGCGTTGCTTTCTTTTTTCGCTGTATTTTTGTTCTTCGCTTTCTTTACTTTGTTTTCTATCTATCCCGGTTTCATCTATTTTCAATTGTCTTATAATTTCTTTGTTTTCGTTAAGAATGCCTTCTTTTCCTTTTCTCTCTTTCCCTTCTATTGTGTACCGATTGTCCACGAATAAGTAGCCATGCCCATCATCTGTATAACCGAACCTGTCCTCGTGCCCATCCTTCTGTTTACTCGTATCTAAGCCACTTCTTCCATGTTTGCTAACTTCTCTTTCATCATCGTTTCGTTCGCTGACTTTTTGCTGCATACTCGTTTCTTTTTCTTTCTTAGTATTCTTGCTTTCTTTGTGTTGTTTCGTATTTTCTTCGTCCTTGTCATCTTTTATTCTATCTCTTCCACCTCCCTGTTTACGGTTATTTTCGTTATCCATTTGACTCTCTTCATTTCTCTCTCTTCCACCATCGTTTTCTCGCCACTTGCCATTCTCTATCTTTTCTTTTATGTCATCTATTTTGTCTCCATCAATTTTGTTGCCCGTTCTGTGATATTCCATTTGTTGTACACCTCTCTCTTCGTCGCTGTCTTCTTGTACCTTTTTTTCACCTTCTTTCTTCTCACTTACGTCTCTTCTTTGTAACCTCCTAACATCATCGTCATCTGCGTCATCTATTTCTTCATTTTCTGGTTGATTATTTTCGTCTTGATTCCCTGCTTGCATTTTTTGTTCTCGTTTTCTATTTCTGTCACTTGCTCCTATTTCTTCCTTTACACCATCGATATCCATCCCCGTCTGCGATTCCAAGCGTGACACTCTGTTCTCTTGAACTCTCAGCCCTTCCTCAGTTAGTAATGTAACATGCCGCTGCTTGTCAGTAAACTTCGTCAACGTTGCTCGCCAATTGTCTTCAATACCTGCAATATAAGAAATATATACAGTGGCAAAGTGGGCCAAACAAAACTTTTGTAAGAATTCCTGCAACTGCTTTACTAGAATTGGTGAAGGCACAGTAGTGTAGTGGTTAGCGTGTCCGACTTCCGAGCAGGAGATTTGGAGTTCGAGCCCTGGTGCTGGCACTGTGTTGTTTCCTTGGACAAGAAACTTTACTCAACACTGTCTCTCTTCACTCCGGTGTATAAATGGGTACCAGCGATATAATGCTGGGGGTAACCCTGCGATGGACGAGCATCCCATCCAGGGTGGGAGTAATAATACTCCCAGGTGCTTCATGCTACAGAAACCGGGATAAGCTCCGGCCGTGTGGGCCTTAGGGCTCGTGTGCGCCTTTACCTACCTTTACCTTTACTAGAATTACAGTCGGCATTACCACGTTCGGATAAAGTTGAACGATGGTCGTTTGTGGGGGTTGTTAAAGAAGAGAACCTTGACGACAAATTTCTTGTTATAGACGAGAAAATACAGCCCCAAAAAATCGATTTGCTATTGCGACTCCAAAACTGAGCAATTTCAAAATGTTTGAGGAGAGATAGGAGATTAGCCGAAGTCAACGTTTTTTCTCAGTCCCTAGACGGAAATTAAACACAGTTTTGAGATATCCGGTCATTGTGATCTTCAGAATATAATTCACTGGACAGCATGTACATTTTCTGTAACATGTACACTTACATTCCCAGAAGTAATCATGATGTAGCTTCTTCCTACAATAAAAAATGTGTTGTCCAGCAAACAGGTGAATAAGAATGCAAAAATTGTCCCTCACCAATATTTGAATTTTAACTGATTTGACACCAAATTCTGCAAACAAACAAACAAGGTGGTGTGCGGCACTAAGTAAGGAGAATTCGCACTTCGATCTTTAGAGTAATTAGATGGTCTTACTTTCCTCCTGTTGTGCCCCAATTTGGTCGGACTCGTTCTTCTTGCTTAAGTTGTCATGGTTACCATCGTCGGCTGGATCGCCTTCAATATTATCATCGGCATCGGAGACCTCCTCGCTATTATCCTTGTCGTCTTCTTTGTGCTGATTGTGTTTTTTGTACGCCTTACTGTTTTCAATGCCAGTTACCGCAATGTCAGTCCCCTCGTCAGAGTCTTTTTCGTCAAAACTTTCGTCACTTTCGTCACTTTCGTCTTCGCTGTTTCCTGGTTCATCACGGTCAGGATTATTGTACTGGATGTCAACTAAATCGAAATCGTAATCTTCATAACCATCTTTGCTGGAATCCGATTCCTGGAAAAAAAAAGAAAGAAGAAAAACTGATGTGGGTGACCATGTTTTAGCGATCCACTAAGAGGTCTCGAATATCGCATATGCAAATAAGTTTGTCAAAAAAAAACGCGGAATAGTTGTGTTATAAGGAGAACCTTCTAGCACCTGTTGATTTTCAGATATTTGCGTAGTCACGAAATATTCCTTCGAGAGTTCTAAAACCCACTAAAAGATGATGTAACCGAGTTAAGTAATCATACTATAAATAGCTGTTGTTGTAATCTTCCGAATGTTCTAGAATTCTCTGTAATTGTATATAAGGAATGTTACCACACAGCTCTAGCACTTACGTACGAATGTTCGGAAGTAGTCTGGAGTTGTTTAGAAATCGCGTTTACCGTGACTGGAGAAGCTATCCAAAGGAAAATGGAAGTTGTTTCCCCTCAAGCGGATATTTCAAAGGAGCTCGTGAGTTTTAGTGACAGTGATGACTGAAGTTATTAAGTTTTAATTAGTCTGAGATAGCTTGTTAGCGTATATTAAGTTAAACGATCGATCCCTTTGTTGACTACTCGAAATTCAATTCTCAGTTTCAAATCAATAGTTGAGTTCGTAGCGGAAGTACGTTTGTTTGTACCGACTCGGAACAGGCTTGTGTTTGTTGTTCCGTAAGAGTTGTTTCCTGATGTAAATATAACTTGGGCTATATGCATGTTAATAAATACGTACATAAGTCGCATACCATCAGCGATTTTTCCCACCTCTGACGCTTATCAGGAATGAAAATAGTTACATTAAACGTTAAATACGCAGGAATTGGTTCCCCAGTCTCAAACCAGAGGTTCATGGAACAAAGTTAAAAAAGAAATGAATTCAAACTATTATGTAGAGTAAACGCTAAGGAGAAGTTAGTGTAGACGAAAGCAAGATCAAGATTGCCATGTGTGTAAGTAATGAGTCGATCATTTCCACACTGGTGCCTCTATCTTTGCAACTTTGCAACCCCAATATCAATATTTATTTTTTCCTGATTGTTCTCATAAATTTGTTGTGCTACTAGTGAGGAGAATTTGTTTAAATATCAATACATCTCTTTTGGGATCATTTTCGTTATCATTTTCGTTATTCTCATGACATGAATGATTGATAAACAGTGAATATTGTAATGGGAAATTGGATGTTGGTTACTACTGGGACTTAAAGTGTTAACAAAGTGGGTTGTTTTTCTATGTTTTTCTTTGTCGGTCACAACTCTTTTCAGAAGACTGAAAAGCGCTCCATATTTGATAAATGTTAAAGATGAAAATCAGCAAACTAAGTGCTATTAATATAGTTAATATAGTTTAATGAACCAATTAGGTTATAACACCAGAATATAATTAATGTGAACCGCATGCTGGACCCGTCATTCCGCGTTCTCAGTGATCACGTTCGTAAGTCGACGTTACGTTTGCTGACTGTTAATCGTTATATAAACTTTATTACTCCGGCTGTGGTAAGGATTATTCATTGAGCATGCCGCCGACAAAGAGGGATCAATTCTGCTCCGGCTGTCGTAAGCCCAAAACAATTAAAAGGGTGCTTTCCTTTGGTATGATCCGGATCAGGATTTTTGATCAGATTCAAAGTCACAAATGAAGAAATGGTTAACGTGCAGCGTGCAAATATCGACTTATGCACGCACGCGGGAGGTTACTAAGCACGAAAGAAGCGTAAAAATTGGTCGAGGAGTAGCCGAGAGCATCTCTAGCTTCTTGAGTGCTTAACAAACCTCCCAAGGGAGTCCATAAGTAGATAGTTGCACAGCTGCTGCGTTTACCATTTCTTTTAGAACATAAGACTTCACAAGTTCACAATCTGACGTCAGCATTTAACCCATGGGCAAATGGCTGCGCATATTAGCCAATCATAGCGCGCGCTTTCCCAAAGCTATGTTATAATCATTTGTGATCTATTTTGAATCGTAAATCCTGATTCAGATCATACCAAGGTGAATAAAAGAAACCGATGAATCCACTCTGGACAAAGATCCATCAGTTCCATTTATGCATTGATTCAAGCGATCTTGGATCACAAATCCTGACGTGGATCATACCAAAGTAACAGACCCTTAGACGGCTAGCTACCTGACGTGACATGTCTTTTCTTGCCAAGTTCCTTTCGTTAGCGACTAGTTTCATCTTTTCATCTGTATCTAAAAAAGGATAGAAAAGTTGTTATTGCCAGAGAAAAGAAGGCTCTAGTCCTTATACATCTAATATCACATGGAAGCATGATTACCACCTTTCTTGCCTGACTGTAAATGATCATCAACCTTCCCATATATTTCTTCCGTTTCATGATCAGTCCTTGATATATCCACTGTCTCTTCAGCATATTCTTCATCCTGATTTCCTTGTTGGTTTTCAATATCCTCAGGTACCTCCAAACCTTCAATTATTTCACCATCGTATTTCCTGAAATCGTTTTCTTCAACTTTGGCTTTGTATTTCTCGGAAACTCTTTTTACCTCCTCATATCTTTGTCTCTCATCCTGCGAATAACGATTCACATCACGATTCCGTCAATTTTGACACTTCCACTTCGCGACTTGTCAGCTACCAGCTAGAAATCTATTTGAACCTGGCTTTACAAGGTTTTGCAGGAGTCGCATTTGTATACATACCTTATTCCCTAAGGGACGGACCATTAGAAAAGTGATGGGGGGGGGGGGAGGGAGTGGGGAAAAAAACAAAAAAAAAATTCATGCAAGGGAAAATGCCAAAAAAAAAATTCAATTGCACTAAAGTGCAATTGAGAGTTAGACATACCACCAACATTTTTAATTTTTAAAAAATTACTTATGTCGGAAATCTTTCTGCACTGCTTATTTCTTAATTATATCTATGACTAATTATTAATACTTATTACTTTGTTGTAGTAAGTGTAGTGATTCATGTAACTTATCTTAGGGTATGTATTTGTATTCTTTTTTTCTTTTTGGCAGAACTGTTTACTTTGTTGTAGTAAGTGTTGATTAAATAATTATTGAATAATAATTGATTAAATAATAATAATAAAAAAAATAAAAAAAAATATATTAAGGCAATTTTACCATTTGACAATTCTTTCATAATTTAAAAAAGCTTTTATTCCTTCATAAATAGTTAATAAATTGGCCATTCTTGCAAAGAAAAAAAAAAAAAAAGAAAAAAAAAAAAAAATTCATGCAAAGAAGGTAAAAAAAAAATTCATGCAGAAGGAAGGTCCAATTGTGACTTTTTCACACGTGTTAAAAAAAATTCGTTCAGAGGGGTTCACCTGAAAAAAAAATTCCCGCACAAGCAGTGAGCTGAAAATTCTCCACCCCCCCCCCCCCTCATCACCTTTCTAATGGTCCGTCTCTAAATGGCCGCCTTTTACATATTATTTTGTTTTCATTTAAATTAGACCTTGATGCCTCGTTCAAGGTAAAATATTCTTTTGAATTTTAACTTAAGGACAAGGCAACAAGGGATAATTTGAATAAAAACAGAAGAATATATAAATGGCGGCCATTTTGGAATAAGGTGTATTAGGCCTGTTTTTCTCACCCGTCTCTATTGCAGAGATAACTAACACCCGCCATTTTCTTCCAGTATGCTGTATAGAACCTCAGAAAATACGCTGAATGTCCTGAAGGGAGGTCCAGTAACAGATATTCAGAATGATAAAGAGAGTCTGCGTGACGCTTGATTTGAGAAAGACATACCCCTGACGTACAAAAAGAGCTTGGTGATCAGGGTCATACTTGATAGTATTGCGTGACTCATTAATTGTAACGCATAAAACAGCAACAAGAAATATGGGTTATTGACCAAGCGTGAGGTCAAGATGGCTGGATATTGGCTAAGTTCTTTTTTTTGCGTGTTTATGGACCGAGACGAAGTCGAGGTCCATAAACACGCAAAAAAAGAACGAGGCCAATATCCAGCCATCTTGACCGAACAAGCTTGGTCAATAAAGGATTTATTGGATGAATTTTCCTTGCGGGACAAAGCCCTTATCCCGAGCGGGCAACCTAGCTCCATCTTGCCCGCTCGGGTAGCCAATCACAGCGCGAGGTTCGATTCATCTTGCCCGCTCACGGAGCTAGTCATATAATAAAGCATAGTCTTGTCATAGTCATGTCTCTAGTCATAGTCATATAATAAAGCATAGTCTTGTCATAGTCATGTCTCTAGTCATAGTCATATAATAAAGCATAGTCTTGTCATAGTCATGTCTCTAGTCATAGTCATATAATAAAGCATAGTCTTGTCATAGTCATGTCTCTAGTCATAGTCATATAATAAAGCATAGTCTTGTCATAGTCATGTCTCTAGTCATAGTCATATAATAAAGCATAGTCTTGTCATAGTCATGTCTCTAGTCATAGTCATATAATAAAGCATAGTCTTGTCATAGTCATGTCTCTAGTCATAGTCATATAATAAAGCATAGTCTTGTCATAGTCATGTCTCTAGTCATAGTCATATAATAAAGCATAGTCTTGTCATAGTCATGTCTCTAGTCATAGTCATATAATAAAGCATAGTCTTGTCATAGTCATGTCTCTAGTCATAGTCATATAATAAAGCATAGTCTTGTCATAGTCATGTCTCTAGTCATAGTCATATAATAAAGCATAGTCTTGTCATAGTCATGTCTCTAGTCATAGTCATATAATAAAGCATAGTCTTGGCATAGTCATGTCTCTAGTCATAGTCATATAATAAAGCATAGTCTTGGCATAGTCATGTCTCTAGTCATAGTCATATAATAAAGCATAGTCTTGGCATATGGATTGAGTAATCCGACAGGACACACGCCGCACGTGAAGTTATGTTAAAACAGAAATTTGGAAACCAAAAAAACTTAGAACAGTCTTAGACTAAGGTGACTGTAAAACAAAAAAAAATGAAAAAAAAAAAAGCGAGAGAAAGAAAAGGAAATTCGCGTGTTCGCCTTTTACAAGTGTTTTGATCGCTGCGTCGTTACTACGTTCTGTGCAGGACTTGAAAAGCTTCATTCCGTGGTCATGGAAGAACGTGTAGTTTTAAGAACATTTCCATATAAGGCAAGTTGTATACTTACTTGTTCGGGGGAATGCCGTAGATTGACAGCCAAGTGCTTCCCTGAAAAAAATTCAGGAAACATAGTATTAAGACGACCCGTAAAGTTAAGGCTTGTTTTGCTACCCCACCCCACCCACACCCTTCAATATTGCGTCATCTGAAGGTTCTGAAACAAACGTCTGCGCTTTGATTGGCTACTTTAGTGTAATTGAAACAAGTTGTAGCATAATTCTATCCTTAGTTTAAAATTTTCTTTTCTTTTGTTTCAAACTCATTACCATACTTACCAAGAGAAAATGAGGTAAGAGAACGTATCTTCCATGCTGGGTTCTCTTACTATGATAAGGGGACAGAATCAAGAGAAAATGAGGGAAGAGAACGTATCTTCCATACTGGGTTCTCTTACTGTAATAAGGGGACAGAATCTATTTTAAGATCCGGAAACTATTTTAACTGACCAATGGCTGATGTCCTTCTCATCACATGGTTGTAATTTTAATGCGCCATGTGGAAACCGCGCAGCCATGGAACGAGATATAAATAGATTCCGCGCTAAAAATAGATTCTGCCCCCTTATCATATCAGACGGGGTTATGTTCTCTTTCCTCATTTTCTTTTGACATTACCATAGCAAAAAAAAAAAAAACAAACAAACAAAGGAAAATAAAACTTAAACCGAGGAAAAAATTGAACCACAACACACATACATCGAATGGGCCAAAACCATTCTAGAATTTTGCGGTCATTAAGTACCATAAATCTAGTTATTCCCCACGCCTCGGACACTTTTCAGTATAGCGCAGCAACGCTCTTCCATTCTCTGCCATCCAATGTTAAATGTTGTGATAATTTTAAATCCTTCAGTAAGCAAACATTATGTATTTTAAGGGAGCGCAGCCGGAATAGGGCGGAATTATTTCTTATCTAGTTTTAGATAATGTATGTATATTTTGAATAATTACATTTTACTGTTTATTACCTAGCTTTTTACAAATTCAAAAATTCAGATTTATGCTAATTTCCTTATTTTACTTTTATATCAGGCGAAGAGCCATATCATGGATGTACTGATATTAAACCGTTATTATTATTATTATTATTATTATTATGAAAACCAAAATTTTAATTAAATGGCTCAAAACCATTTATGGCCGCAAATATTATAAGTATAGGTTATACACGGAAGTGCCATCGTTTTCCTAGCAGTGTCAGACAACACACGAGGCAAAGATCTCATTTATATACCCACCACAAGTCCCATTGTATGGAATTGTTTCCCTTTACAGGCAGACATCTCATGTATATAACCACCACGAGTGCCATTGTATGTAATTGTTTCCCTTTACAGGCAGACATCTCATGTATATAACCACCACGAGTCCCATTGTATGTAATTGTTTCCCTTTACAGGCAGAGATCTCATGTATATACCCACCACGAGTCCCATTGTATGTAATTGTTTCCCTTTACAGGCAGACATCTCATGTATATACCCACCACAAGTCCCATTGTATGTAATTGTTTCCATTTACAGGCAGAGGTCTCATGTATATACCCACCACGAATCCCATTGTATGTAATTGTTTCCCTTTACAGGCAGAGATCTCATGTATAATGATACCCACCACGAGTCCCCTGTACGTAATTGAATAGTACGTCGACGTAATTGAATGGTGCATTGAATAATTTACCATGTGTTACGTAGTTGGGGACCCGTGGTGGGTATATACATGAGATCTTTCCCACACACGAGTTACGAGCACCAGAGTCGCAAGCTTATATTCTATTTTAAGCTTAAGCATGCATTTTCAAATTCGATAGAAGAAAGAAACTTTTCTGGTTGTTTCTTCTTAGTGGTAGCACATTATTTAGACAAGTTCCTGACATAGAAGCACAAAATAAATTAAGACAGCAAGCACACCATGTATAAAGTCACATAATGTAACGTGCTAATATGTATATACTGTCCCGTTCTGATTTGCGTGTTTCGTGACAGCTCCATGTTCGTTATTTATGGCTGGGGGGCGGAGGGGTCGGTGATGTTTTAACCAACTAAGGCAGATTAAAAATGTACCCCTCCCTAAAACTGCGTGTATCCAACAATTACGCCCCCCCCCCAGTTTATGCTACTGGCCCAAAACAATGCTCAATTTAATATATCCGCAAAACGGCAACAAAAGGGTTGAAACAACGGATTCTAAAAGTTTACCCTCCCTAAATTCTACTGTATTTATCCCCCGCACTCTAAACACCGCCCCCCCCCCCCAGCCAACAGTCCCTAATCAGTAAAATGCGACTATATTATGCGGACTGTTTTTAATTGCGACATAAAGTTAAATCTCAGTAGACCAGTAGAATTCTAGCAAAATGTCTGTAATTCATAGTAACTACTGTAACTGAGCTAACAGCCATTCATATTCTCTAATCTAGTTCACGACATACACGTCCCATGAACCTAGTTCATGCCCTTTCTCCCACAGTCTCCTACTTCAGTGGTATAGTGTCCTAACTTGAAACAGGACTTAGGTTCAACTTTTATTCGGAGAATTGGATTTGCTTTTTCTTTCGTAACAGTGCACTTCATACATGTGGCCTTTGAGTGGCTCGCTTAGCCTACGTGTAGCCGCACCCTCCCCCCCAAGGAACTCAAACTAATCAGAAAAATACGTCCAGTAAAGAAACAGTCTTGTCTGGAGTCCCACAGGGCTCAGTCTTAGGTCCCCTGCTTTTCCTTATATACATAAATGATATCGTACATAAATGATATCGCACATAGCTGTGACCAATTACAATTCTATTTATTTGCTGATGGTACTAATCTCTTATTTGCACATCAAAATCTGAAAACACTTGAATTTATAGTTAATGACGAGCTCTCAAGGGTTTACAACTGGCTGTTAGCCAACAAATTATCTTTAAACATCAAGAAATCGAACTATGTTATCTTTCGACCTAGGCAGAAAACGGTAAAATATCAAGCCAATTTGAGAGTATTTGACCATCATTCCGGTACTTTTATTCCTTTAGAGTGCAAGAACTATGTCAAATATCTGGGCGTGCTTATTGACGAGAATCTTTCCTGGAAACAACACATTTCTCATATTGCCTCCAAAATAAGTATCTCAATCGGTATTATTTCTAGGTTAAGACACTTCGTCCTCTTAAATACCTTATGTCATATATACAAATCACTTATACAGCCTTACTTCTTATATGGTATAGTTGCATGGGGTCAAGCTGACAAGACCCATAGAAACAGACTTTTGCTTCTACAAAAACGTGCCCTGCGACTTATGTTCTTTTGTGAATTTAATGCTCATGCTGTTCCTTTCTTTGTTTCTTCTAACCTACTCCCCTTGGATTTTCTCTACTGCAAATCAACAGCCGCGTTAATGCATGATGTATTCAATAACCTAACGCTACCTCACATATCCAATATATTTACTTATCAAGCTAATATCCATTCTCATAATACACGATCGTCATCAAAAGGCAATTTCTTCGTTAATTACTCAAGATTGAATTCGCAAAGTAAATCTTTCTCTAGATATGGTGTGCGAATATGGAACAGTTTAAGAAGTGAAATGCATAATTTATCGAAACATAAATTCAAAGTTAAACTTCATAACGTGTTACTTCAAATCTTCACCGAAACAGACGATTACATCGAGTTAACTGATCTGATAATGAAAATGAAAATGTCATAGAATCAGCTCTGCTCGATTATATTTGCATATATTCTTCTTCTTCTCTTTATTTATTATAGTATTAAAGCAATTTCACTTAATATAATTATTTAACTTAGAAATATTAGAACTTATCATTGTAATTAGTGTATATTCCCTTCTTTTATTGTAACTTGTTCTTTGTAAGTATTTAAGTAATTCTGCGTGTGACTACTGCTCGCCTCGACTAGCTGTTGCTATCTGCGAGTAGTAGAGGATAAATTGTAAATATAAAAACAATAATAATAATAAATTGAACTGAACTGAACTGAACTGAAAAAACAGGAGGAGGCAGGGGAGGGTGCGGATACACGTAGGCTATGGCTCGCTTTAAATGTTACTCAAACCTTCGGAAATCTAGCAAAATATTCGCCACCGCAAATCACGAAACGTAAAATAACAAAGTTGGCCACTTCATATTGGGGGCCTTAAAGGTTTTAATATCGGAAAATACTTGGGGCTGGTTATTTAAACGAGGTTTTGTCCGAGCTTAACAAAACCGTTCTCAAGATTGTTTGGATCTTGGCAGCTCTTTCTGAACCCTTTAATCCCATTTTCCCCACCAGAATATGAACTAAATCACTGCTCATTTAAAATGAACATAAAACGAATTGCTGATTAATCAGTCACGAACCCTTGAAATGTTACTAAAATCGGGGGTTTAGTTAGACACCATGTAAAATTAATAACCAGCTCTTAATTATATTTTCGCTTTGCTCGGAAGGTGATCAAGACAAGAAAAACAGAACGCAATACCAGAGCTTTACCTAGTCTCATCTGTGGCCTTGTTTTCAATCCCTGGATCCAAAAACCGCTTACAGCCAACAGTAATAAAGCTAAAAGAATTACACTCCGGCGTCGAAACAATTTTCTAACTGCTCGTTGTAATTTCATGACCACAACGGCACACGGCAGACACGAAGCAACAGTTTACCGGATATACCACCACGGAGACACGTCAGTCATCTCTGTCACACAAGCGAACTCAGTGGATTTAAAATAATGTTCCCTTGCTAGATGTTTTTTTTTCTACCGCGTTTGAGAGTAAGAAAATGTTTGGGGGGGGGGGGGTGGGGTGGGCAAACTAGGTGTTTATCTTTAACTAGAGCCCTCTATTATAGTCAAAGTTCCCGCACAAGCAATATATGGGGTAGCGAATGGTAGGGGACGGACCATTAGAAAAGTGATGGGGGGGGGGGGAGGGTGGGAAAAAAAAAACAAAAAAAATTCATGCAAAGGAAAATGCCAAAAAAAAAAATTCATGCAAAGAAGAAAGTAAAAAAAAAATTCATGTAGAAGGAAGGTCCAATTGTGACTTTTTCACACTAAGTAAAAAAAATTCGTGCAGAGGAGTTCACCTGAAAAAAAATTCCCGCACAAGCAGTGAGCGAAAAAAAAATTCGTGCAAGCTGATAATTCCCCACCCCTCCCCCCCATCACTTTTCTAATGGTCCGTCCCTAAAATCCGAGACTCGCCGAGACCCGTCTTTAACCCTTTAAGCCCTCAGGAGTCTGCCAGTGACAAGTAAAATCGTCTGGCGTTAGACGGAGTAAAATCACTCTCAGGTTACAAATCTGAGATTGAGACCCTATACCGAAAGTATCGAACCCGAGACTTAATGATCAAACAGTCACCTGGTCACGCGTTTAGTTGTGGAATAGCTATGATAACAAATCCGAGACCTTGGGGAAAAAATCTGAGACTTCGAGACCGAAATGAATGCAATTTAAACGAGACTTCGAGACTCTTCGCCAATACTGCCGAGATTTCGAGATTGGATGAAAATTTTTGTGAGACCCAAGATTTTTGAGGTACCTTTCGACAGTACCAAGTCTTGTGACCTTTCTTTGTAAAGCTGCCGGATCGTGCCATCTGATCGAGTTTCAGGGTTTTCATCTGCCACGCTTCAAATCATGCCGACCATTCTTTGATAAACTGCTGCATAGTACTGTACTGCAGCTTAGAAAAATTCATTTAAGAAACAAATAGTACAGCTTCAGCATTTCGGCTGAGGGAAGCTACATGTAACTGTGCAATATCTACACTCTCTTTACAGCGTGGTTCTAACTTTTTCATCTATGGCGGATCAAACCATGCAGTGTGACCATTCTTTGTAAAGCTACTGAACAGTACTGTACTGTGGTACTGTCTGTCTTACTATACAGTGTGGTTCTAACCTTTTCATCTGTGGATCAAACCATGCAGTGTGTCCATTCTTTGTAAAGCTACTGAACAGTACTGTACTGTGGTACTGTTTGTTTTACTATACAGTGTGGTTCTAACTTTTTCATCTGTGGATTAAACCATGCAGTGTGTCCATTCTTTGTAAAGCTACTAAACAGTGCTGTACTGTGGTACTGTTTGTTTTACTAGTGTGGTTCTAACTTTTTCATCTGTGGATCAAACCATGGAATCTAGATCTTCATTGTACCAGAACGACCTTCATGTCAGATGGAATAACTCCAAGTGATTGTTGGCTTGTTTTCACTAACCAAGGAGAGAAAATCGTAAGCACAAGAATAAGAGAGGTAAATAATATGACCTATAAATCAAACATCGGAGTCGTAACCGGAGCCATATACAATCGACAAAATCAGTCAGAAAAATTAGAAAGTTTCCATTTTTCTCGATTGTGCACAAGATTTTGTCGCGTATGATCCTGTGAATTTTTATTTTTGTCGGAGTCAGAAGCATAAAGCAATCACAATTCTAATTCTCAGACATTGTGATTGGTCTATTTTTCCGGCGCTTCTTCAGATCTAAGACTTCTAACGTTGACTTCCGTTTCTCCATGGATCATAATCGATGGATTCTGTAACGGAATCAGAAACCTTGATTGCCACTCTGTCGGTTTGATTTTCACTATAGCGATCATATCTCCCTGCTCTTTGGATTACGACTCTTATT
Source organism: Ricordea florida (assembly GCA_949710005.1). Lineage (NCBI taxonomy): Eukaryota > Metazoa > Cnidaria > Anthozoa > Corallimorpharia > Ricordeidae > Ricordea > Ricordea florida. Next base: position 22,460,354 of record OX453283.1, on the reverse strand, counting down.
CCGATTTTTCACTATTGAAAACAGCCTTTATAATGAATAAACTAAAAAAATTAATTTAAAGTGTAAATCCAATTACTTTTGGAAGTTGTTGCAAATCGTTGTTGTGTATGTTACGAGCATGTTCATCCTTTAAATCCCAGTAGTGACCAGCATCCAATTTCTCATTACAATATTCACTGTACCTCAACCATGCATGTTATGAGAATAACGAAAATGATCACCAATAAAGATTATATTGATATTTAAAAAAATCTCCTCACTAGTACATTAACAAATATATGAAAACAGTTAGGAGAAAATGAATATTGATATTGGGGCTTAAGAAAATAGTTATGAACCGGTGTTTGAAACGTTTATAATTCTAAGAAGCTTAAGTGAAGCGTGTAATTTACTTTCAATTTTATGCAATCAATTGATTTCCTTTAACTTGCTGACTGAAAACAAATTGTTTTCGTAAAATGCAAATTAATGAGAAGTTAACTAATGAACCTCATAACCAAGATCTTTAGAATGTGAGATTAACTTGCTGTATTGTATTTTTTTGTTTACTTTTGTTTAGCCTTTAATTTGTTATTAATGTCGCAGCATCGTTGGCTGATCCAATAGATGTTATTTACCATCATTTTAAAAACATTATTTTAAAAACATGTTAAGTAAGCAATATACGGATTTACCGGCATAATAAACCATGGGGGATGTTGGAAGAACACGAGAAGAGGTTGTAAATCACGAGCCCACAAGCGAGTGACTTAAAAGCCCTTCGAGAATTAGAATTGTAATTGCTTTATGCTTCTAACTTTTAATAAGAAAAGAAAATGTTTCTCTTTTCTGTGGGTTTACCGGCACAATAACCCATAGATTTTCGACCAATCAGCGCACGAGTAGAAACTTTAATATATGTGCAAATATAGCCGTATTAAGAAAGCTGTAAAGGTAAAAAGAAAAGGAAATGATACCTGGGGCTTAAAACCACGGGAGTGACTTATGAGCTTCGAGGGTGGGGATGTGCCAATAGGTCCCAACCTCGTTCCCAGGGCTTATCCCGCCGCTCCCATTTTTTAAGGGAAGAAGCCCTGGGAACGAGGTTGAATATGTCCCCGAAGAGCTTGCCCTATGCTGAACATGTCAATCTGTAATTTTCGTATCCTTTTCTAGACTTTACTGTGATGAAATACCCTACACTATCCCAGGCTACAAAATGATTATTTTGGGATAATGCTATTTAATTGAAAGATTATTTTGTAGCTTGTTAACATTTTAACAGTTTAAAAGCAGCATCAAGTCATGGCTACCGCTTCATTAAGGAAATTAACTTTAATTGTAGTTGATTAACCTGTTTGCCTTCCTTCGCAACTCCTCATTGGTTAAGCGGCTGTTTGTGCATATGCATTTGAGGAAAGGAAATTATGATCATTCCTTAAGATCATTCAGAACGATCGGCTTTATTACCAAGGATTCCATACAGAGGAGAAATAATCAAAACATTTCCTTTCAAGGGTTGGAGAATATTTCTTAACATGAGAAAAAAAATTTCGTATCTCCAAAGGACGATATCATTTTCTTTCCATTGCATCAAATTTAATGGTATACCAAGAGAAAATGAGGTAAGAGAACGCATCTTTTATACTGGGTTCTCTTACTGTGATAAGGGGACAGAATCGAGAGAAAATGAGGTGAGAGAACGTATCTTCCATACTGGGTTCTCTTGCTATGATAAGGAGACAGAATCAAGAGAAAATGAGGTAAGAGAACGTATCTTCCATACTGGGTTCTCTTGCTATGATAAGGAGACAGAATCAAGAGAAAATGAGGTAAGAGAACGTATCTTCCATACTGGGTTCTCTTGCTATGATAAAGGGACAGAATCAAGAGAAAATGAGGTAAGAGAACGCATCTTCCATACTGGGTTCTCTTGCTATGATAAGGGGACAGAATCAAGAGAAAATGAGGTAAGAGAACGCATCTTCCATACTGGGTTCTCTTGCTATGATAAGGGGACAGAATCAAGAGAAAATGAGGTAAGAGAACGTATCTTCCATACTGGGTTCTCTTACTATGATAAGGGGACAGAATCTATTTTTTGGTCCGGAGACTATTTTAACTGAGCAATGGCTGATGTCCTTCTCATCACGTGGTTGTGATTTCAATGCGCCATGTGGAAACAGCGCAGCCATTGAACGAGATATAAATAGATTCCGCGCTAAAAATAGATTCTGTCCCCTTATCATATCAGACGGGGTTATGTTCCCTTTCCTCATTTTCTCTAGATTCTGTCCCCTTATCATATCAGATGGGGTCATGTTCTCTTTCCTCATTTTCTCCTGGGTATACCCAGTATTCCGGAGCCCCATAGCTATCTGTCACTCCTCCTCTCACCCCACCCATGTTAAAAAATCCATTCTATTTTCTCAATTTCTGAGACTTCGACGTTTTTGCAGTGATTAGTCTGACTTCTCCAACAAATCCGAGGAAATGCTCCAGTTCTTCAAGAACCGTGGTTAGCCTGACTCAGTTAGGAAGACAGCTCAGCAACGCGTTCAAGCAACAGACTAGCAGTCAGCGCCACAAACGTACCAAAGGAAGAGAACCAGAGAATACCGCCCACGCTCACTTTTAACCCACTAAACCTAGCTGTAAAAAACATCATTCTGAAGAACTTTAAATTACTTCAGAATGACAGCAAAACAGGTAGAATTTTCTCACTACCACCACTCATCTCATTTAAACGCAACAAAAACGCAAGCGGACTTTTTCATTCGGAAGCACACTGAAACCGAACGAATCACCTGGCACCTTTAAAGAGCATTTAAATGCACACGCAAAAGATGCAACACTTCTCCAGTTTCATTCACAACACAACTAGTAACAGGATTTAAGCGATCGATTAAAATCACCGACCGCTTCACATGCATTTCCGCCAATGTTATTTATTGCATAAAATGCAAGAAGATAGGCATCGGCGAGATGGAAAGAAGATTAGGTGACCGTTTCCGCTAAAATCTGCGTGACGTCGAATCTAAACCAGTAGCGCGACACTTTCATCTGCCTAACTTTCCACTCAAAACTTGGCGATCTGCGGCCCTTCCCTGTATCAAGGCAACACGGAAAGCCGTAAAAACCTAGAACATTCATTTAATTAATTCATTTTAGCTCACACGCTGCTATTGCTCAACCAATAGCTTAGCTCCAAACTTCTCTATATAAATTGCACATAGCCTATAATCCACCCATTCGCCCTGACGAGGGGCCAACGCTCGAAACGTCAGCACCCCCCTCTTTTATCTTACGGTGGTACAAATTACTTTATCAACTTTGATTATCCCAATTATTTTTTATAGGGTGGGCTTGATGGTTTGGTCTTAGCAAAGTGTTTTGTTCCAAGTGTGCAAATAAGCTCTTCCCAAAACTGAACGGTTTCGCTCTTCTTATAACATGGCAAATCATGAATTAATAATTAGTAATAAATATCACCACCTGATGACTCATAAGTCCCTTGACTCTGATGATGACGTCAGCTCGGGTTGTCGAAATGTCAATCAACATCAGTTTCCTTAGGGATCACCTACTGACAGACGACCTTTAGTTTCCAACTACGCAATGATTTTCTCCAAAAATTGGGAAGGATCTGTGTTGCAGAGTTGCCTGAGTCTTCTATGTGGGTACAGCTGTAAATAACTTATTTTCATTCAAAACGTTTTGAGTAACCACTTATGAGGAGCACCTCATTTTCTAATTGTTTCCATTAAGTTAATTTTTTCCCCTTACCCCGCCCCCACAAAGCCAGTTCCTTGTCTTCCCTACCTTACCCTCCCCTCCCCATGAAGGATTATTTAGCGATTTCTTTGATTTATTCTCAGAAAGAGAAGACTATCAGAATGCATTCTCCTGTTTGGTGCCAGATTTGCAATGCAAATGTTAATTTATTATTCATTCTGTTTTACACCGTCACCGCCATCCGCCAAAGCACGAGGTCGACGAGAGGAAACGACTTCTCTACCTCCATTTTGTTACCTCAACCCCGTAAATTGGCTGTGCTTTGCAAGAAAACTTTCAAGACCAGAACATGTCTAAAAATCTGCACAATTTTCTGATACGCGAAAAAGTCACGCGGTGGGAGCGAGTGAAGATCTCACATTGCAGAATATTCGGGTCATCCTCGGTGTAAAAACCTGTGAAATTTTTCTTTGTTATTTCACTATTATTTTCCTAGTCTCTACAGGAGCCCATTAATGGGCTCCTGGTCTCTATTGTTTTGTCTCCTTTGTTTCCTTTGTTCTACGTCACTCGTGAGCGTAACAGGTTTTTACACCGAGGATGAGCCGAATATTCTTCTTGGTTTCCTCTCAAGGTAAGCGGAAATTTTGCATTTAATCTTGTTTCTTTCGAGGAATGTGTTGGGTCCTGGTTGGGTGCAAGTCGAAAACAGTTTTCAAAGTCCGTTTTGTGAAATAGTTTTGAAACACAAAAATAATATGGAGCTAAATTCCTATAGCTTTCGAGCGTAGTGTGAACGAAGCTTAATAGCGTCTTCAGTTAAAAGGGCTTAAAAAAGCATATTTGCAGAAAAAAGTAAAGTGAGCTTATTAGATAACATTTTTGCAATCTCGTTTTACTTGTCATGACCTTTAAACTTGGTAATTGCTAGGATAGAGATGCAAAATTAAATCTTTTGCATCGTTATACATTTCAGTTGCTAATTAGTATTGTTTTTTTTCCACAGTTTCAGTGCATGAGGTGAATTTCTTGTTTATTATGTAATAGATCAAAAACGAGTGCGAGTTTTTCATCAGGGGTTCCAAACACCGAGAACACATGAAAGCACGACGCCGAAGGCGGAGTGCTTTTATTGTTTCGAGGTGTTTGGAACCCCTGATGAAAAACGAAGCACGAGTTTTTGAGCTGGCTTCTCAAAGTAGCATGAGAGTTTTTTTCGAAGAATAGGTAATTAGTAGGCGTGTTCAATAGGCTATTGTCTGTTTTTTATTCATATGGTAAATGAAATGAATCTTTCATATGCGGCCATGTGGGCAAGTTTTAAAGGTTGAATTTTTAATAAATTAACATTATGCCGCGTGATGGAGATCGAGTGGAGATCAGAACGTTTTCGAGTTCCAGAAACCTCTTCTCAAGAAAATGTTTTGGTGAATGATGCTGTTCCAGTTTCAACTAAGTATAAAAACAAGTGGGCTGTGAACATTTTTGCCGAATGGCAGAGGTTGAGAGAGGTTAAAGTTCCGGTATTAGATTGTGGCGGTCTCTTCAAGGACTACGATTTACACAATGTTACCGCTGTGAGTGTAAGATCTACGACGGCGACGGTCGACGAAAACGTCACCTCAAAATATAACTTTGCTTGATCCAAAGTCTTTCGCGATTGTTCAGTTTTATTCACGTCCTACAATATGGGCGAAATATCCTAAAAACAAATTGGTACGAGCGGTTTCAGAGTTAAAATAGAGAATGAGAAATTCTCCGTTGCAGGTTTACGTTGTCGTCAAAACCTCAAATTTGGTAATTTCACGTCGTCGTTATGTGGAGTACCGCAAGAATCCGTGCTGCACGTGCAGCACGATTATTTAATGCTCTCTTAACCAATGATATCATTGTTTTGCGGCGTTGTTGTTGCCGTCGCCGTCGTAAAATCTTAAGCTCCCTATTGCTGGAATGGACGCTCTGTCGCTGAACTATTGGTTGTCAAAATTTGTGATGGAGGTAGCTAAAAAGTCCGGTGAAAGATACCCTCCGAAGTCTGTTTATGGTATCATTTGTGCCCTCAAGCGTTATTTGGTTGAAGAAAAATTGATTCGTGAAAGGTCGGGGCATCGTTCTAATGCATTGTTGCAGTACGAAAAGCCTACAGAAGAAAATGTGTCTAAAGTTTCAAAGATCCTAGGTCCAAGTGTTGTTAGTACAACTACATGTTTTACCACAGAGAAACAGGATCAATCTTTAACGGATGTTGTTTTCCAGAAGGGAAAATTCAAAAACTGTACAATTAATGTAACGATGTCTAAGAAGGAATAATACGTTGCTGTATTGTTGAGGTAAGCAATGATTTAAGCGGGAAAAGTGCTGTATTTAGAATTATAATTAAGACTGATTAAAATTCAAGTTTCTTGATCAGTGTCTTGATCAGTTTTTGAACTAATCTACCGTGTGTTGATCGGTATGTTCATTGGGTATCAACATACATGCACCTGACCCAATTGATGCGAGCTGATTGGGTCATCAGCTCGTGAATAATTTATGAGTTTGAGAATTTTATTTCTCATTTAATTTATTTTTTTTTTCATTTACTCGTTTCTTTCAGTTACAAGTAAAGCTATGCTTTTAAATTCACAAAAATAGGTAACGCAGTGACAAACTCCAGATAATTCAGAGTTTTGCTTAGCGATTCGCATGACATGCAAAAAAATTTAGAAAAATGGAGTACAATTGAAAAGGAATAATAACAGTAAATGCTTTGGCTGTCTTCAACAGTAGTTCTTGTTTAACTAATGCTTTTAACTGTAGTTGTTTATACATACATCATATGAAGTATCCGTTTTTTTTCATCTTACAAGGTAAATGATGTGTTTTACAAGCACAGACAGGTTGTGAAGACAAATATCAAGCAATGGACGCGTTGTGATTTCACCTAAACGGTAAGCCGGAAAACATTTTTTCTTTTAATATATAGCATCATTTTCAATATGTATACCTAGATGCATTTGCGAAATACACTGGGCTGCAACGAAATTAATTGAAACAAAGAAAAAAAGAATATTTGGTAAGATTTCCGCACAGGTCCCTTCTTCATTATGCATTCTGTAACTATACTATTTCGTTCTTCGAACACAAGAAATATTTGCACGTGCATTACACCAGACAAGACAACTTCAGCATGCATAATGAAGTAGGGACCTGTGCGGAAATCTTACCGAATATTTTTCTCAGAAAGTTTCTGTATCGTAAGCTCCTGTTTGCGTTGCGCGGAAATAAGCGCACTTTGTTCTCTTGTGGTTTATCAAAGTATCTTGCTGTGGGACTTGCTTCAAAACTGCAGGGACATTGCATCTCAAGGGTTAAAGAAATTGAAGGGGTGATGGTTTCATTTGCTAACTGATTGGTTCGTTGTCGGGTAATTTTCTCGACACTTTTTAATTTTTTTTTAAGAAAACAAACATCATCCAAAATCTTTTTAAAATTTTTCTGAACTTATTTCAAGCCGCTAGACCCTATTTTCTGTGATATCTTGATTTCAAACGTACCCTCCTAAAAAATTTAGAGCACGAAAAATCCAGAGGTGGAGCTCTACCCGAAAAAATTAATTCCCAAGGGAACCTGTCTCTCTCTTTGTTGAACTCTATTAAGTATGCTAATTAGTGACGTCATCATAACCAATGGTTCCTTTTATTCACCCTTCTTTGTTATTAAATCAAAGGCTCTGTGAGCCAACTCATTCATATTATTTGAGTGATGAGATTGGGTTTTTATGTGTAATTGGACTTCATGGTTTGCTTCAGTTTTGCCCTTTATTGAAATACATGAATGTCTGCAGTGTGATGCATTTCACTGAAAGTGAGCAGAAGTGAAACATATTACCATTTGTTTGCTTTCCTTGCAGTTTTAACAAATTCTTGTGCCATCCGCTTGTTTAAAACAGTTACTCATTTTAGACTAAAATATGCGCTTTTCCCTACCCAATCTCGGAGCAGACTCTTAAAAATGGCACAGATCTATACCCTATTTCAGACAAGCAGGCAAAAATACCCAATTTTAGACCAAAATGTCCAAAATCCACATGCATTTTTTGACCGAAACGGCTCAAAAACCATATTGTTTGGGGCAACACACCTATATAGCTTATAGAAGGGAGTACCCCCCGGGAGGTGGCATTATTAAATCACAGCAACAGCAACCGAGAAGATAACAAAGTATAATTAGTTTTTTTTTATTTTTACTAACTTAATTTCTTTGTTGTCTTTGATCGCAAGAATAACTTAAGATCAACAACAACATTTATAACTTGCGATCAACAACAATAATATTCTCAGGAATAGAGAAGGGTAAGATTTCTGCACAGGTCCCTACTTCATTACGCTTTCTGTAACTATACTATTTCGTTCTTCGAACACAAGAAATATTTGCACATGCATTGCACCAGACAAGACAGCTTCAACATGCATAATGAAGTAGGGGCCTGTGTGGAAATCACTCCATAGAGAAGTCTTGTGAGGGTCAGAAAACCTGCATACTTCTTTGCCTCAAGTGGCATTACTAAATTATTATAACAGGAACAGTGAGGATTACAAAGTATATTTAGTTCTATGTCTTCATTGACATAGTTTTTGTCCTCTTTGATTGTTAGAACAACTTATGATCATTGTCTTAATTTCTTTGTCCTCTTTGATCAACAACAACAACAATTAGTTGCTATCAACAACAATAACATTCTGAGGATTATAAAAGTCTTGTGAGGACCGGAAAAGCCGCAAACTTCTTTGCCTGTCACCATAATTATCAGTATCTTCAGAGTTTGTCATCAAGTCCTCCACTTGTGTCTCGTGTTGAGATTCTTTCGACTTCGCATGTCCCTGTGATTGACAAATGAACGAGCGAAGCTTAACAACAATGAGGTGCAAATTGAACTTCATGAACTTCGTAACGTTGTCTATAAATGAAAAAAATGTGACTGATACCCATTTATGAAGGAGGCTTTATTTCGTATTTTGATGCGGTATTGTTTCGCAGTTTGATAGCGGTTTATATAGCAATTGAACGCAGCGACCGTCAAATCTGATCGAATTGGGAGCTCTTTTAAGGTTTTAGTGTGACTGCAGGCCGCTATGATTGATGTGTGCGCTGTATACTTTAGAGCCCAGGTATTTAAAGCACAATAAAGCAATTATTACTCACCCAAAAAGACGGCAAAGCAGCTGGAAGCAGAGGACGTATACAAAACATGGACTCGGGTCCATGGACCACCCCTGTGGACCCGGTCCATGGACCACCCCATGGACCCGGTCCATGGACCACCTCTGTGGACCCGGTCCATGGACCACCCCATGGACCACCCCTAATTTTCGGAAGCAAATCGAAGTATAGATAAGAATGGGGACAGGGTATAAAATGACTCACGGTTGCGTTCGATATTCACGGCTTTCTCCGGTAGTGATGAGCCGGCACGGTTTAGTGTTCTCCTCGCGGATTTATGAAAATGCGATTATAGGTTTCATTTACACCTTTCCTACATCCCTTCCGCCTCCTAAATTCTCTCGATCGGTTTTCCGTCGCAGTTCATAAAATAAGCTCAACAAGCGATCAATTTTCCACATGCCATACAGTATTGTCGGTTTATTGTCTTTCTCATTAATCTCCTCCTACACCTCCACACTATCACTAAAGGAAAGCACATAAAATATTCAGTTGAATAAATTATTTACGCTTATCAACAGATATGTCAAAACAGTTCTTACCTGTCTGAATCAGAGCTTTCATTGTGTGAATCGGAGCAAACCATGACGCCAGTTAAGGCTAGAATTATCTAAGGGACGGACCATTAAAAAAAATTCATGCAAGGGAAAATGCCAAAAAAAAAAATCCATGCAAAAAAGGAAGGTAAAAAAAAAAATTCATGCAGAAGGAAGGTCCAATTGTGACTTTTTCACACGTAGTAAAAAAAAACGTGCAGCGGGGTTCACCTGAAAAAAAAATTCCTGCACAATTAGTGAGCGAAAAAAAAATTCGTGCAAGCTGAAAATTCCCCACCCCCCCCCCCATCACTTTTCTAATGGTCCGTCCATAAGACGCGGCTTATGCCTAATGTACAGCGCCCGTGAAACTGAATAGTTTGACACGCACGAAGCAAAGAAACCCACCAGGTCGCAGTAGCGGAAAGATTTTGTTTCGAATTGGACGCACGCTTTCCTTGGATCGCTAGAAAAAGTCATACGGATGATTTACAATGTTTACCTAATTCTAGAGACCGTCGTGTACATATAAAATTGGTCACCACACAACCACAACACAAATCGTATAATCTAGATTAAACTTACCGGCCATATTTTCATAATCGACAAAAATAGGGTCAGCATTTTGAAATATTGCTATTAAAACTCTGCAAAACGTCATAACATGAGAAAACTGAACTATGGAACATGCCAAACATGACGAGAAAAATAAACTGCCTCCAAAAACGATTTATGAATTTTTTTTATCAATCATTGCTTACCACCTTGAGCAGAACGCAGAAGATAAAATTTTTTCATACGAATTCAGTTGCAGCGTATGAAGTACTGATTATGGCGCGTATTATATTTTGTTAAAATTTGACCGAAAATTCAGTTAGAAATTTGACCGTAAATTCAGTCCACAAAACTGAAAAGAAAAGGAAAACAAAATTCAATCAGATCAAAGAGTGATTCCAAGAGTTAAAAATTCATAACCTGTCGCGCTCATATTTAAGATAATTCGTTTATTTTTTTTTGTCAAAAATGCCTGTCCCTGATTGACCTTTGTATCACGCGTGCCTTATGCCCCTATCAATGTTAAGCCGGCGGGGGAGGCAGGGCATGAGGTGGGGATTTGACGTTTTTGAAAAATTTGCCGTCGAATTCCCTGCCACGGGCAAATCATTCCAGTCAAATGCAACCAAATTTCCCCACCCCGGGCTGCACATCGCTGTCAAATATCCCAAGGCTGGCAAAGAAAGATTCAAATATTCCCTCCCCCGGGAGAACAAGGTCAGTCAAATGCCCTACCCCAGGGCCAACAAAGACAATCAAAGGTGCATTAGAACTTTGATTTAGTTGCATAAAAGATGAACCTTGACAAAAGTCAGTGACCTCACAGTGCGGCCTGCGCGAAGCCTAGGGCAATGTAACAAGCAGCGTAATTTCGCCTGACTCCGTCGTGTTTGCTTGAAGGTTCCTCGCGAACGAAACTTGTAAAAACTAGCATAATTTTATGCTATTTTTTTAGTCTCAAAGCCTCAAGGGGGACAGCTGAATTTCCGGAAGAATTTTATCTCAGTGAAAATCAGCTAAACGTTTTTGCACCAAGCGACCCGAAGCAACTTAGTCTAGATATATTTTTGATGCCTAAAGTGCTTGAAATACGCAATTCTTTTCATATAATGCGCTACATTTTTGCGACCTAAAAGGCTTACCTCGTAACTTTTTGTTATAATGCGCATAAAAACGGTTCACATTGGATGCAAAACTGGTCCTTTAGCCAGAAAATTCTCGGGTTTAACTTGGTCGTCAGTGCGCCCAAATCATTGCTCTAGGATCCTTAATGGAAGGCATCTGTCGGGACAATTCAGCTAAGACCCTTGAGGCTTACGTTATTTTAAGGTGTGCCACGTAAGCGTTAAGCAGCGCCACACGAAGTGTACTAAAACCGCGCTATAAACCTGACTTGCACAATATTGCTATCATTTTTCTTTGTTTAATCGAGCAGTACGCATAAACTTAGAACAGCATTCTTTAGTTTCTCTCCAAAAAATGGAATCTCTGTATAGTTTGATCCACAGATGAAGACATTAGGACCACACTGTACGATACTACGAACTGTACTACAATACAGTACTGTTCAGTAATGTTTCAAATAAGGCTCACACTGAATACTTTGATCCACAGATGGACAAATTAGAGCCACATTGTTTAGTAAAATAAACAGTACCACAGTAAAGAACTGTTCCGTACCTTCAAAGAATGGTCACACTGCATGGCTTCATCCACAGATGAAAAAGTTAGAACCACACTGCATAGTAAAACAAACAGTACCACAGTACAGTACTGTTCAGTAGCTTTACAAAGAATGGTCACACTGCATGGTTTGATCCACAGATGAAAAAGTTAGAACCACACTGCATAGCAAAATAAACAGTACCACAGTACAGTACTGTTCAGTAGCTTTACAAAGAATGGTCACACTGCTTGATTTGATCCACAGATGAGAAAGTTACAACCACACTTTATCATTACCAGAAATCCGAGTCATATTGCGTCACGAATACCGCACGTCAATCAAAACGGCACTTTAAAATGGCTCTCCGATGTTACAAAGAAATGTATGGACGCTACAACAAAATCTTATTTTTTGCCAGTTCAAATAAATCAAATTCTGCGTGCCGACCTCTCATTGATAAATTATATGTAACTGAACTACGAAGCAAACGTTTTTCTACAGTTTCGTTTCTTCCTTTGGCCACCAAGCAGAGCTTCACAAACCACGATTATTTTTTACACTCCGTATATATTTTCACCAAATTTCCTTCACTTACCCTGACTTCCGAGCTTTAAGCTGCCGGCGTCGATCATGCTTCCATAGGTGCCGACCTCTCTAAAATTTCCTCAGTTTACGATCTTTTTTAACATGTAAAGTAAAGCCTTTCCTGATTAAATAGGAGGCCGCCAATCAACTAAGAAAAAAGGTATTTTTCACGAATGGATAGCCTTCATCTGGGATCACGGATCCAATGTAGGACGCACAGAACAAACTCTTTCCATTGCTTCCCTTCACAAAAAATGCTGCCATGTTTACTTCAGCTTAGCAGCCGAGCATTTCTATGGTAGGTACTTCATGTATCCATGCTTTCTCCTAAATCTGCGGTCGAAAGAGTAAGCTCTACGACTCCACCAGGCCATGTTTCACATGTAAACGTAAACATGAAATCAGAGTCCACAGTACTACATACCGAAACCACTGACCGATTTAAACGCGGGAGTAAAATGTCTTGGATTTCTGGTAATGAGTAAAAAAAAAACAGTTCCATAGCACAGTTCTGTTCAGTAGCTTTACAAAGAATGGTCCCACTGCATGGTTTGATCCACAGATGAAAAAGATAGAACCACACTGTATAGTAAAACAAACCGTTCCATAGTACAGTACTGTTCAGTAGCTTTACAAAGAATGGCCACACTGCATGGTTTGATCCACAGATGAAAAAGACAGAACCACACTGTATAGTAAAACATACAGTACCACAGTACAGTACTGTTCAGTAGCTTTACAAAGAATGGTCACACAGCATGGTTTGATCCACAGATGAAAAAGATAGAACCACGTTGTTTAGTAAAACTGTCAGTACCACAGTGCAGAACTGTTCAGAGGCTTTTCAATCATTGGTGAGAATTAGTTCAAATAAATTTAAAACCACGCCTTTTCTATAAAGCACCTGCTTTACAACACTCGTACCCACACTACCCCTGTGGATATCTGTAGGGCCGGTTCCGAACTAGCAATGGAAAAACTTTTAGAGTAAATATGCTGAATTTTTACGTGGCACACCTTAGTCACTGTAGTTTTAATTAATTATGCAGAGCTTCAAAGAAATCACGACGGTAACCTCACACCATTTTGTCGTTGAACAGCATTATTTTATACTTTGTTGCTTTTGTTTTCGCTGGCGTGGCACGTTGCTTGTCATAACAAAGCTATTAAAGAACTTGAATTGTCGCTAAAGAAATGCACTACATTGAAATACTCGCATCAGTATCGCTTTAGTGTCCTTTCTGAATTCACTAAGGTTACCGCTTGTGATTTGTTAATTAAGATATGATTATTGTTTGCGACATCCATGGTATTCTTCCTCGGTTTCAACAGTATTTGCCCTGAATTTACAGTCAAATATGCGCAGTGAATTAGTTAAAAACCATTCAGAATGATGCCTTGTTTAGTGTTCTTGAATGTGAAAAGAACACGCACCAAGACATGTCTTATAGATTACGTTATCCCCCTTTATAGTTGACATCAAACTACTGGGATCCTGTGTTCATTATTTCATATGGTGCGCAAGATTTTAGAGATTGAGCGCTTCTTTTGGCGGAATTGGTAAATATTTACTCATTTAATGTTGCAAAAAGAAAAAAACAAGAAACGCCCAGCGTGGAATACTCCCTAATGATGCAATCTTAACTTTGTTTACCAGCCAAGTTAAATTTCAATTTATGCTGGAGTGTATTGAAATTGAGCATTTGAGCATACCAAACGCCGGTGTAAATTGAATTGTGCTTGGCAGGGAGACGAAGTAAGGTTTTTTTATTGAAAATATCCAGTAATATTCACTTTCTGAACCTCAGACTAAGAATGAAAATTGTTTGAAAGCATAAAACAGTTCCACCAGAGCGAGCGCGTTGAATTTGAGGTGAATTTCCCAGAGAATATTTAAAAATTGAGTTCAACGGTTAGTTACATCCGGGATATTGACAAACAAAAATGGCGCGCGTTCTATATTTAATAGGGCTTAATTTTAGAGAAAAATGACTTTTTCTGCAAGGTATTAATTGTGATATGGCATTGTTTTATTTTATCCGTTAAATGGGTATTTACATATCTATATTATATATCTATAAAATGAAAGTTATTACAGCTAATTATAAGGGAAATTTCCGGGTTAGCTGCTTAAGATACAAGTGTAGGCCGCACTGGTTACGTGACCTAAATTGCACGTTATACTTATTTTCAAACGTGTCAAGGATATCGTTGTACATGTCCTATGTTTGCTGCATAAGGCATTAATTTTCTACTTTATGTTTTCATATTGCACGTTTTATTCGAAAACAGGCCAGTATTGATCCCGTGACCACGTCTAAAACAAATAAAACTTGCTCAGTAAAGATAAATTCTGTAAGAGAGAGAGAGAGAGAGAGAGAGAGAGAAAGAGAAGGATAGCATGAATTATTATTCTGGACAACAGAACTGCAAGTGCTGTCCCCGTTGTATTTGTCATATCCTTTATATTAGATATACATATATAGAGAGAGAGAGAGAGAGAGAGAGAGAGAGAGAGAGAGAGAGAGAGAGAGAGAGAGAGAGAGAGAGAGATAAGAAATAAGAAATAAGAAATAAGAAATAAGAAATATCGGGGAGAGAACTTACAGTTTCAAATACTGCTACGAAATTCTACGACTCTCTTTGTCTAAGGAGAGAGGGACAGAGAGAAAGAGAGTAGTAGTAACAGTAGTAGTAATAATTTATATCTTTTTGAGTTTGGCTTCAGTTTAAGCTAAGTGTAAAGGATATGACAGAGAGAACGGGGACAGCACTTGCAGTTCTGTTGTCAAGCATAATAATTTATGTCTCCTTTTATATTCCTTTGTTGCAGTTTTGGTTTGCTTATTCGTCTCAATGTAATTTCTTTGTTGCAATTTACATTTACCCTTTCTCATAATTCAATAACTGTGCCTGAGAATATGACGGATTCGTGTGGATCGCAAAAAGAATGCCGCTTGACCATTGAATGGGCAAACAAAACAGACGTGTGTAGAAATTCTTTGCTAGAACTAAAAAGAGGAGGTAATCATGTACACCTTTGGTAGCATTCATTTCGAACTTTAGGTTCAGTATACAATGTAGCAACAAGATGTGAGGTGTTACACTTTCGATGGATCACGAATCAGCATTTCGTTTTATATCATAACTCAAACGCTAATTGGCGCAACATGTGCGAACAGGCATCACGGAGGTCGAGCATTCCTAAGTCAGGCGAGCGCCAAAAAAACAGACCAACAGTAGTTGAAAAGTGCGGATTCTGGCTCAAAATCATTTTCGCATTTTCACAATAAATCGCATTTTTTCACTTTATGAAATCTCATTTTTTCTAAATCACATTTTCACATTTAAATTCTGACTAAAAAAGTGGAATAATAAATCAGTCCCATTCAGCGTACTTGAGATCTACACGAGCGAGGACTGGGGAGAGTTTTCGAAATCCCCACCACTGAAAAAGTGGAATAATGAATCAGCCCCATTCAGCTCTGAAAAGTCTTAAAAGGACGGTGTATTCGCATAAGCGAGGATCATGGAGAACTTGCCTGTGAAAGAGACGAGAGTTAAGAATATTAAAATAATCGGTGTTCCAGAGGACATTTGTGATGAAATTGTAACTAAAATCGAAAGGCTCATTAGAAACTCAATTGAATGCACACATGGTAAAGTAAAAAAGTGTCCTCATGGTAAACAGAAAGCATTCTGTAAGGATTGTGGGGGTTCACAAATATGTCCTCACAACAAGTCTAAACCATATTGCATTGAGTGTGGAGATTCACAAATATGTCCTCATAAAAGATATAGATACAGATGCAAAGAGTGTGGAGGTAAAGGTATATGCATTCATAATAAAGCTAAACGTTATTGTAAAGAATGCTGCTGCAAAACTAAGGAAGGATAATAATACAGCGCGTCTTTGTAACGCGAATTACGTTACAAACTCATATCGTGGTATTTAGACCCGTACTACGATGACTTCACGTTTATATTCTTTCGCTAGTTTGATGGTGGAAAGAGTGCTCGGAGATTTAATACGGGAAAGGAAAGCCAGTATATGTGTTGCACATTCAACAATAGCCCTGTCTCTGATAGGCCCAGCTGACCAATTAGCATTGATTTTTTTGAAAGGGATATAATTGTCCACTGCAAAAGCTAAGCTAACAGCTCCAATTGAACCGCCAGATATGATTGTAATGTCTGAAAGTTTCAGGCCCCATTCACAAAGAGCCTCATACACATGCGTACAAAACTTCTCATTATCCATAAAATGGCGGCTTCCAATTATGGCAATGGACATGGTTTAGTATACATAATAGGCTCTAATTATTTAATTCCACTTTTTCTTCGAAACAGAGCCCAGGCTAACCCCCCAGCCGCAATGGTCAATGCGATTAGAGTATTTTCGTGCTGGGTACTAGTATTAACTGGGGGAGGCTCCTTGATTCCAGGTTCAACATCCATCTTTGGCGGCTGAATCCGTACAGCTCCAGTTTTGACAGCCGCCTGTGGTAACTTAACTTTCGAAGACCCTAAATTATGGGTTATCCCCACAGGCTTAGTCTCCAGGTTCACGTTGGTATTAACGCCAAACTTCATATCATCCGTGGCTTTCATCAGATCATTAAATTACCCAACCACACTCTCCGTATTTATAATCATGTTACTAGGCATTAACCAAACGCCAGGTGCAATCGCCATATCGAGCCGTAACTTAGCTTCTTGAGTGGCAAGCTGGTACCTCTGAACCGAGCTCGATATATCATTCTCGATCACACTACTCTCAAACAAAGATAAGAACTCTTTTTGTGTCTCAATCGCCCCGCCGCCAGTGCCTACGATGGAGTTTCGAGTGTTAACTTGGGACCCTAACACGCAATAAACGAAAGCCTCAACAGATCGATTCAGTCTCCCCAGCCCAGCTTTGGTAAGACCATGACTACTAGTGGGTATGAACCAAGCATACTTATACCCAGCGAAATCATCATTCCGAATGAACGAGATGAGATCCCCCTTATCCTTCTTACCCCCATCATCCGAGAACTTACCTCCCGCGCCAGGCCACTGGTTTGCCTCCTCATCGTAATTCCTAATGATGTGAACATTTTGGAATCCTCCACCCCGTCCATGATACCCGGCTCCATAGTCCAGGAAGATATCACCTAGACCACCGTTTCGCCCCCCTTTCCATCTGAAATCAGAATCGTTCGCGATCCCAAATTCAGCGCATAATCGTTGATACCCAACCTTACTATACGGATTGTTCGATATGGCAAATGGCTGTTCATCGGGCAGCGGCACACTCAATTCGTACAATATCCGCCTTATGGTGAAATAGACGTGAAATTTAACGAAGCTGTTCATGACTTTGGGATAATTCAAACTCTCGAAGGGACTAATTCCACATCCCGAGGTCGCGCACCATACCGCAAAGTTCAGTTGTTGTGGCCAATAATTCATATCGGGCGCGTTCAACCACTTTCGACTCTGAGCGCCAGACTTGAAAGTGACAACTTGGGATGTGAATACGTTACGCATCTTAGCGGTGAACTTCTTGGTATTGGACACGTATATGTCCAAAGAAGTCAATATCTCTGTGACATCAGTGGTGAAATCATTAAAATCAATGGCTGGGATGGAATACCACCGATTGGTCAGAGTTAGGCTTTTTGGGAAGGAGCTTACAGTCTTGCCACTCAAACCTAAATCAGCCCACAGTTCCACCTTCAAACTCTGTGGAAGATCCTCCGTCCATGTCTTACCAGTAGGGGCATCATAAGACATGATTGTCGTCCCGTTCCGTTTCCACCTCATGTATCCCCCATAAATATCAGTCACAAATGTGAATTGGCTCCGGTCAGCGTTTGGATACCTATTCCTAAAATCTTCAAGCAAGCCCATTTCTTCTTCTGTCCAGGATTTGGATAGAAGTATTGTTGGGTTTAACTCAATAAGAGACCCTATCGTATGTTATGGTTATGACCCTCCTTTTAATTCTTTGAGAATCTCTTCTCGGACCCTCTTTTTCACAACCACAGGATCGTCCCCCTTCATCGGACTTTTTTGAGCCTTGAGTCGGATCTCAGCCTTCAGTATTTCAAATTTCTTAAGCTCTTCGATTATCAAGGAGAACTCCTCGTCAGAGATCTTATTATCACGAAGCGCCTTCGATATTAGGTCCTCGATTGTATTTATTTTGGCTTTGGCCAGGCCTAGGGTAACGGTACTTTGGTGCTTGTCCGCTTTCCTGGACAGACTTTTGGAGATTTGTTCACACGCTATGGATGTAAAGACAAGTATTCCACTTGCTAATCCCAAGGGTATAGCCGCTACAATCCCCACCCCACTCAGAGAGGTGCCTAATCCACCCGCCGCTAAAATACAAGATAGAATACCACAGGTTGAACTTGCATTTATGAGCGTGCCTTTTGATCGATTGTACTTTTTCAGGACCTTCTCATAATGCTTCAATTTGGTTTTTAGCGTGTTCAAAGCTTCACAACATTTCTGTAATCTGAAAGACGCACCATCGGGAGGAGGCGCCGTTGGAGGTAATTCAGGATAGATTCTATTATACTCTTCCATGTTTAGTTACGATTTTCACGTCCTTTTAAAATGTTATCTGAATCTTAAACTAACGGTGATGGGAGACCCCTTCAGATCCAATTTTTTCCATTCACTATCCAGAATGTTTAGATCGAAGTGATTTATGGGAGTTTTCAATTTCAGAGCCGGGATGACTGCATAATTCTGTGAGGGTATGTTGGCAAGGAGATATGAGGGGGAAATCTTCACGGGACCTACAAATCGGGCATTATTCATATAGGACGATCGATTATCCACCAGACTGCACGTAAGTCTCAGAGGCTCTTTGATCTGTAAATTTATGGGGTATAATTTGCCGGGTGATATAACTCCGGGCACCCCAAGCCCAAACTGGAGCCCTCTCGAAAGTTTAACGTCATAGTTCTTATTGGAATACAGATAATCAACGGTATCAGTCTCGATGATCGAGAGCTTGGCATTTTCCGTATCATTGAGAAAGATCGCGTGGATACTGCGCAATGAATATGTGCCGGGTTCGATTATTATGAATGGCCGATTATCATCCTTGAGTAAACCCTGAGCCTGAGGAAGCTTTGAAAATGGAGGGGATTGATATTAAGCCTCCAGAGTACAAGAGGCCCGTGGGATTGAACGAGAAAAAGTTGCCTCCAGATGTTGAAGTCCGGTATTTGTATGCTCCCGGTGAGGATGAAGGTGGAGATAAACGAAGGGCTACGGATCCTATATGGAGCTTTGAAGTTTATGATATATCCAGAACTGTGGTTTCTCCGGGTCAACCAGTTTTGTACTATTTGGATGGAGGTCCAAAACGAGGATTTGTCCGCGAAGAACTTCAGTTTGTACCTGAGGATACTGAATTGCCTCCTGATAGCGTTCTGAAGTGACCATGTGCGAGAGTATGTATCCCATCCTCCATTATCACCCGTTTGTCGTCCTCGCGTGATAATGCAATTTTATTGACGGTTTCCGTATACATATCGTGAAGATGGCTTCTGATGGTATTCATCTTCCTTCTCTGTGGTTGGCCATTGAAAAGGCAAGTCTTGTAATCCTCAAAACTTATACTATTCCTCACAACTGTCTTATTCATACCCTTACACGTCTTTACTTCATTTTGGTTATCCGTTTTGAAGGCGTAGAGTTTGGCTCGGAGACCGACAAATTCCGTGATTTGTTGACCTCCCGCTTCATCCTTGAACATGCCTCCAACTTTCTTGTTCACTCCCGCCTCAATCCCCGATGGATGATCTTTAATTTGGGATAGTCATTGTGCTGGTATCAAACTTGTCTCTCACATCTGGACTGATATCCTTGTAAAAGTCCTCAGTTTGTATCTCATACGCGAGAGAATCCTTGTCTGTGAATAATAACTTGGCTTTCTCTCCGTATTTGGGCTTTATGTAGTTGTAATGAAAATCGTACATTATCCTCTTGCTCAGGTCCAGAACGGATAAGCCCAAATAAATGGGTTTATCGAAGACAAGTTTCGTTTTCTTCATGTGAAACGCGGTCAGATCCTCGCAAAAGATGTTTCTGTGGTGAAAGTTCGGCTTCACGATTAATTTGCGTGCCTGTGTCTCATTCGTGACCAACTGAATGTCCACTCTCTTCCTGATGTTCTCCATGGTCTTCCCGAATACGGAGTTGTTCATAAGTTTGAAGAAATCCTTCTCAAAGTCGTTCTTCGCTTTGGTCCTTAGATCGGTGTTCAAATCGATGTACGGCTTTAGCCACGCTGATTCTTCGAATGTGATCCCTCTGTGTACTTTGGTTAGGTTTAGTCCGAGAGATAGGTATTGTGTTAGCGTTTCGTGGTGAAGTATGTACTTTGTTTTGTTCCTGAGGTTTGGGATTAACTTATCGACCCCATTCGCGTCCAGTCTCTCTGGGGCTAAGGGATAATCATTGTGTAAGTCGTGCAATTGGTGAGGGTATTCCAAGTCCACTTCCAATATGCATGGATGGTCCCTCCAGTTTGATAAGTCTTGGTCATTCATCCGTTCAAAGCCGTGAGTTGGTAGGGCTTTGGTCATTGCATGTCCGTACAACCCGTTTGCATCCAAATATGTGATATATTTTATGGGTAAGGCTGGATCGTGCTCCTTCATGTACGGATTGTTAGCTTTCCCGTGCCTGGTGGAAATCGTTGAGATCCCGCCTCGGATGCCCTTTTCGATCATAATTAGCATATCTGGGTCTCTCAAAAGCTCTAATTCCACCTTGGTGTTCTTCAATGTGGCGTCCCATGCTAATCCTTGCGCTGTATAGTACCATGCCGGGTCCAGTCCATAATTGGTCATACAAACAAATCTGAAGTTTTCAAAGACATCTGCTAGTAGGAGTACGTCCGTTTTTAGGTATAGGTTGTGATAGTCCCTAAAGGTTTTCATCCCAAAGATTTCCCACACAGCTTCAGCATGTTGATAATCCTCCTCCGATATATCAACATCATAAAGCTTCGAGTAGAATGCCTCTTTTGGTGGAAGATGGGGCTCCTTTAGCTTACGGTATCCATCAAACCAATCGTACGGGAATACGCCCTTCCTAGTCAATAAGTCGAGCTTTTCTCCTTCGTAGGACCTCTCCAGATTTTTCAGGGACGCTCGTGGTAGATTATTCACCAAACTGGCGAGACCGCTTGACATAAATCTGAAACTGTCTATGAATCTAATGTACCGTTTAATTTCAATCTGTTTACCGTCCTCGTTCTTGAAGGTATCGACCACAATCTCCTTTGTGAATGAGATATACTTCTCATCGTTGAGGGGAATGCAATTTATCTTGCCCTGTGATACCCCAAGTTTCTTGACGAATAAGTGGCTGTCATATCCAGACAAATTGTGGAATATAACCGGGAAGAACTTGGGGACCTTGAATTCCAAATTGCATTTCTTATGACCCGCTCCTCTGTACCTCCCCGTAAGGTGACAGTGGTCCAGCACTTTGTCTTTTCCCAATTCGCCCTCGCAAATGTGGCAGTGGGTTGCGTTTTTGTACGCTATTTCGTATCTCCTTTTCATCTTGACACTCTTTTTGAATTTGAATTTCTTATACACTTTCTTGATGCTAAACTCTAGCTTCTCGTAAAAGATCTTGGGGATATCGTCCTTTGAAGGACTCTGCTGTGTATCGTACGAGCTGGGGTTCAAATGTCGAATCATCAAAACATTTGATAAGATAACAGAACCCTGATGGCTTGTGCTTCTGGTATTGGTTCGTAAAGCTCTCTCTCTCGTCTGGTGAACAAGTGTCTATCTTCTCCGTGAAGCACTCAAAGTCCGCATAGACCACGAAGGGGACTTGCATTTTTCTGTTGCGATTTTGGAAAGTGATGTATTTCTACCTTCACTGCTTCGTGGTTTAGGCAATATTTCATATGTGTTTCTAATGATTTTTCTGAACGGAATGAGTTGAGGCAATTGTCACAATAAAAACGGGCCTCCTTATTTTTATTATACTTAATCAATCTTGACATGTTCTTAATCCAGCAGTAGTGATTTGTCTCGTCGGTTGATATAAGAAGTAAGTTTATCTTTGGTACGTTTAATTTATTACTGCGCCTGATTAGGGTAGGCTCGTTGTTCTCGTAACCAAGGACGTTGATCCCATAGGGGTTTTGCCTTTCAAACTTATCAATCTGGTTTCTCCCAACTGCTACCACTGGGAACTCTATGCCCGACCAGTCAAATTTCTCAGAGTTCTCCCTCATTTCCTTATTCAGTCTTTCAGCATTTTTCTCCCTGAGGAACACAGCAGACGTTACTGCCCATTTGAAGCACTCCTGGTCTTCCTCGTTCTTAACGTTTATGACTGCCTTCTTGGCGCTCAATTTCGGTGGTAATGGAATATATGAACTTCCAGAAAACGGTTCAAAGGGGTTTATGTGGATACGAAAGTCTATCACATAATCAAATACCCATTCAGAGTGCTTGTTCTCATATTTATGAACCATTTCAATTTGGCGGGCTGAGATTTTATCGAATATACGAAAGACGGCTGTTGCGTCTGTTATTGTCTCCAATTGTGAATGAAAGTGTCCGTCGCTCCCCTCGATAATACGATTGGTCTTTTTATCTCTCCTTATGAAATGGCATGAGAAAATTGACTTTACCTTGAGAGGTTTCTTCTGTTTGTGAATGAGGGCTATGAATTCTGGTTTCACCTTATTCAGGAATGATGTGGGATCATAACCCTTAATCCCCTTTATCATATATGTTTTCAAAAAGCCCTTCAGAGCCGTTTCGTGTTCTTAGGGGGTGAAGTCGTCGGCTGGCTTATTAAAAATGCGGTTTACCTTTTTCTGGAGTTTTCTGAGTCTTTTACCCACAATCCTCTTGTTGGAGTCTGGGATATAAGATAAAACCCAGTCCGTAAACTCCTTGATTTCTTTCTTTGCTGAATCGACGGCTTTCCTGAGTGAAGGGCGAAAGGACTTTCTCGTGGGTTCGGAAGGTTTGAAAATTGGCACATTAATCTCAGATATCGATCCATCGGTATTTCTAGAACCTGGCGTAGATCTCAAGACATTAATAAGTTCTGTTTTACGCATTTTAGCATAGCCTCGGGTACCAAGTTTTTTAGAGATGATTCTTAGTACCCTCACTGGTAAACTCTCTGGCTGAACATCGGATAATATTTCGAGGAGTTCAGCCTTTCTAAATCTGGTATATCTTTGCACTCCAGCATTTTTAGCGATTGCTCTCAGCTCTTTCACGGGCAAGTTCTCCATGATCCTCGCTTATGCGAATACACCGTCCTTTTAAGACTTTTCAGAGCTGAATGGGGCTGATTCATTATTCCACTTTTTTAGTCAGAATTTAAATGTGAAAATGTGATTTAGAAAACATGAGATTTCATAAAGTGAAAAAATGCGATTTAGGGTGAAAATGAGAAAATGCGAAAATGGGAAAATGCGAAAATGGGAAAATGCGAAAATGATTTTGAGCCAGAATCCGCACTTTTCAACTACTCCAACACAAAGATTAATTACTTCCAAAGTTTACGTAACCTAAGCCGCTGGCTGAAAGCAAACAAGCTTAGTTAAAATGTTGTCAAAACAGAGTTAACTGACGACAATTGACTCAGGGCATAGACTATCTGTCTAAAACGAACACGTTATAATAAGAATTGACGATCAAATCATCAAGAAAGTTGCACATACCAAATCTTTGGGTGTCACCATAGATGATCAACTTACTTGGTGCAAACGCGTTTTTGGAAATAAGCAAGAAAACATCCTCAACTGAAGGGCGAGACCCTTTATTCCGAAAGAAACTGCCATTCAAATTTATAACGCTTTAATTTATTGCCACATTTTAATTATTGCAACCCGGTTTGGTACTTTTTCAGTGGCTGCTTGAGCGATAAGCTCCAAAATAAAATTGCAGAATCGTTCAGCTAGAATAATTACGAAATTGCCCTTTGATACAAACGCAGCCCTTCTCCTATCCATCCTTAAATAGGAGAGGCTATCAATTCGACGAAGGAAACAGAAAGCCTCATTGACGTAGAAAACAATAAACGGTCTCGTCCCGGAATACGCTAAACGTCTTTTTGCTCAGTTACTCTCATTACAACCCGAGAAACTCCGAGGAAAAGCTGGCTTTTCCAAAAACCGAGTACTAACTATTTGAAAGGAAGTCTCTCCAAACGTGGGTCCACATTACGGAATCACTTGTTCCATAGCTTACAAAATGCCGGATCTGTTGTGCGCGCAATTTAGGCGAATACCGAGAAACGTGCCCGACATATCGGATTCCCACTCGGCAATCATGTAAAGCAGTTGTACTGATAGTCTTCGTTTGTAACTTCGACTGATGATTTTCCGTTTTTATATAAATGTTTCCGTACATACATACATATATACACATACATGCAATACGTAGATTACTAAGAGCACGGCATTCATTTGTGACACGATTTACTCGGGTGCTTGTTCTCGGGAAATCGTCGCGCCGCCCGACACAGCAAAGAGTCAGTCGTCCTGCCTTTTTGAAAGTGAAAGTCGGGATCGTCGAGAATCGCTTTCCACTGACCGAAACCGTATCGCCTCAGACCGGCTTTGAGACATTTGTCTTCTTCGGGAGTGAACATGACGTTCTTCCTTCGCGCGCAACTTTCTCTCCCTCCGAAAGCGTTGTCGCGTCTCGAGGACGGCGCAGTTGCGATCGCGTCGCATTCCTCATTGGAAGAAGTGTCGGACTTGCCCGCACTTTGCTCGGGAGAAGACGTAGAATTCTCGGAAAGCCTCGAGCGCACGTCCATTTCTAGCTCCGATCCCTTTTCGCCGTGCAATTTTTCAAGATATTGGTGAGCTTTGCTGGCGACTTCGCGCGATAGTAGTTTTTGATAGTGGACTCTTGCCACGACGGAACTGTGTTTTTGATCCTCGGAAATCGCGCTTTGCGCGGGGCTGCTGAGCTCTCTGGAGCTCGCGGTTTCGACGATCTGACGATACCGAGTCGGGTGAACGTACTTGCCCGTTGCGTCGAAAACCGATTTGCTCATTAGCTCTCCCAGCTTGTTCTGTTGTCCGCCATTTCTAGTGACTAACACGTAATTGCACGCGGGCTTGAGAAGAGGGCGAATGTGATTGACGTAGCCGTCCAATACTTGCACGCTGGTGTCCGTGAGACAAAGAGAATCGAAGCCGTATTTGCCCGCCGTTTTGAACATTTTCTGATCTATGAATCCGCCGTTATTCTTGGCTTGCTCGACCATGTCCACAGTCAGATATTGATAGGTCATCGGGCGAGAATCTTTTACTTTGATGAACAAGTAAACGGCCAGAACGTTTCAGCACGCTCTCGTAGCGCGGCAAATAACGCCCCACCACCTCCAAAAGTTCTTCCAGCGTGGCCCAGTGGCCCTTTGCTTCTAAGGCGTCGATGTCTAGTTCGCTCGTCCACTGCAAACGCATCATTTTCGAGACCGTTTTGCGCACTTTTTTCAAGTATATTTCTGCCGTGGACAAGCCTCTCCACACCGATTCCGAGGCTCCGTTGGCTTTCCTGAAATCCTTCAATTCTGCAATGGCGTCCAAATAGCCTATGCGTCCGGCATGACCGAGTTTCCACTCGTCCTGCATCGTGTCGACAAATTTGAAAATCAGGTTCGGCGAACACAAACTAAAGTCGACGACGTCAAACGTGAGTTCCTCCTCGTCATTCGCAGCAAAATTTCAAAAACTTCAGACACTTACTAACTATTTGTTGCGCTTGTCGATCGCTTTTGCAACCTCCGCCGCTACCGGTGAGCCAGGAGAAAAGGTCTTTCGCGATGCTGTTCGACGAATCGAAAGAGGCAACCTTTCTCGATTTTTGAAAGCTCAACCGATCGTGGGCTTCGCTCTTGTCGTCTTCATTGTTCGAAAGCGCGAGTCCAGTGCTGTTCGGCTTTTCGTCAAAGTAAAAGTACCACGGGTGTTTGTTTTTAACGTGCCTTCTGCAGCCCCTTGGCGTTGTAAATCCTTCATGATTGCAGCTTTGCACCGGACAGCGAATACATCCGTCGGCATCGTCGCCTTCTAAGTGAAGTCTTTTCGGTTTAGGCGACGCGTTTGGCAGTTTGGACCAGTCGATGTCGACTTCTCGTTCACTAATTTTTAACGGTATACCGAGCGTCGACTGACAAAACGACGCCGCGCTCGTTTAAACACGAATTTGGACTATCGAGTGTTAAATTTGCACGTCGCTACAACTTGTCCGTGTTAATGTAGAAAGGTCCTTTTGTTCCTTTCGACACCAACAGCATAAAGGAACGCAAGTTCCTTTTGAAACCTTGTTCCTCATTGTTCCATTGCGGTTTCGATGGGTACCTTGGATTGTGTAAAAGAGGAACGAAAGTTCTTGTTCTACGAAAAAAGAACGCTTGAAAAAGGAACAAAATGCATTTCTTCTTTGAACGGATAGGAACGAATTGAATCGTCTGGAAACACCTTGTTCCTAACGGTTCACAAGAGAAGGCAAAATCGAAACAATTGTTCCTTCATTGCAAAATGCAGGAACAAAGTGTTCCTCTTTGTTCGAATGATGTGGTCTAATTAGGAACAATGGTTCCCTTTTTTATCTCCCCCAAAGGGAACGGGCTGACAGAAAAGGAACTACTAAAAGGGGTCCATTTGTTCCGTTTTCTGTTTTCCGAAGAGGAACTCGCGTTCCCATTTGACTAAAAGGGGTCCATTTGTTCCGTTTTCTGTTTTCCGAAGAGGAACTCGCGTTCCCATTTGACACAAAGGGGTCCATTTGTTCCGTTTTCTGTTTTCCGAAGAGGAACTCGCGTTCCCATTTGACTAAAAGGGGTCCATTTCTTCCCATTTTGATTGCTTCTGTTCCTAAAGCGGATTTCGCGGCAAAATATCGTTCCTATTCGACTTGTTCCTCTTTGCAAAAAGGAACAAAAGACAAAAACTCGCGGAACGTTCCATTTTTGAGAAACCCGTCTTAACTCTTCTCACGTCGCTGTAAATCTGTTTTCAAAGATGTGGTTATTTGACCGTTAGTGTACCGAGACTATCACAAAAATATCAAATCATAGTCTCTCGTTTAACACACAATTTTTGACTGTCATTGATTTTGGGGAATGTATATGATCGTTTCCCAAAATTTCTGTTCCGTTTGTTTAAACGTTCAAATAACTTGACCTGAAACATAAATCTTCCACTGACTATATTTGCACACAACATTGGGATCGTGTAGGCCCAAAACAATCGCTTCCCTGCTCGAACAGGCAAGATAAAGTAAAACCAACCATCATAATGCACGGAAGCGTTCCTTTAAATGGGAACGGGTACAAATAGGTCCAATATTTGTTTTAACTGCAACGAACGCTACGGTTTAATTCGATGGCGAACCACATCAAGTACTGTGCTCAGTTTACCCATCATACTTAGCAAATCACTGCGCTAAATCAACTTCGAAATATATAACCTCAAAGAGGAAGAAACTACGGTAAAGCAGAACTGCAGCAAGGGAATACAAAATGCTACATTGTATACCGAACGTAATGCTCTAAATGAATGTTACCAAAGGTGTACATAATTCTCTCTTCTCTTCAGTTTTAGCACGTCTGTTTTGTTTGCCCATTCAGTGGTCAGGCATTCTTTTCGACATCAACACGAATCCGTCATATTCTCAGGCAGTGTTATTGTATTATGAGAAAGGGTAAATGTAAATTGCAGCAAAGAAATTACACACTGAGACGACTAAGCAAACCAAAACTGCAACAAAGGAATATAAAATGAGACATAAATGATTTTGCTTGACAACAGAACTGCAAGTGCTGTCCCCGTTGTATTTGTCATATCCTTTATATTATATATACATTTAGTATAAATATTCAGGTGATTATACAAAATCGCGCGCTCTGATTGGTTCGCTATCTCGGATTATCAGCCTATAATCACCTCGACGAACAAAATGGCTGCCAGTCGTTTGCGCGATTTTGATGAAATAAAACTTTTTCGTGTTGTAAAATGTTTTTCTTTTCTTTTTTGAAATAATTACCTGTGTATTTATACTAAAACAATTATTCGCCTCAGGCTCAGTGATTCCCTGTGAATATTCACCTCGACTTCGTCTCGGTGAATATTCCCCGAGAATCACTTCTCCTTCGGCGAATAATTGTTAAATATAAGAGAGAGAGAGAGAGCATAAATTATTATGCTTGACAACACAACTGCAAGTGCTGTCCCCGTTCTATCTGGCCATGATGTGTTATGATTGTCAGTATGTGTAGTGATGGTCAGTGATCTGCAGTAATGATCAGTGATGTGAAGCGATGGTCAGATTTGCGTTGTGATTTTCAGTGATGTGTAGTACTGGTCAGTGATGTGTAATAATGTTTAGTGATGTGTAGTGATAGTCAGTGATGTGCAGTAATGGTCAGCGATGTGTAGTAATGGTGAGTGCTCTGTAGTGATGGTCAGTGACGTATTATGATTGTCAGTGATATGTAGCGATGGTCAGTGCTGTGTAGTGATTGTAAGTGCTGTGTAGTGATTGCCAGTGATGTGAAGTGATGATCAGTGATGTATAGTGATGATTAGTGATTTGCGGTTAGTTGTGTTTAGTGATGGTCAGTAATGTGTAGTGATGATCAGTGATGTATAGTGATGATTAGTGATTTGCGGTTAGTTGTGTGTAATGATGGTCAGTGATGTGTAGTGATGGTCAGTGATGTGTAGTGATGGTCAGTGAAGAGTACTGATGATCATTGAAGTGAAGTGATTGTCAGTGAGTTGTAGTGATGGTCTGTGTTGTGTATTGATGGTCAGTGATGTGTGATTATGGTCAGTGATGTGTAGTGATGGTGAGTGATGTGTAGTGATGATCAGTGATGTAAAGTGATGATTATTGATGTATAGTGATGATTAGTGATTTGCGGTTAGTTGTGTGTAGTGGTGGCTAGTGATGTTTAGTGATTGTAAGTGTTGTGTAGTGATTGCCAGTGATGTATAGTGATTGTCAGTGCTGTGTAGTGATGGTCAGTGATGTGTAGTGATGGTCAGTGATGTTTAGTGATGGTTAGGGATGTGTAGTGATGGTCAGTGATGTGTAGTGGTGGTCAGTGATGTTTAGTGGTGGTCAGTGATGTGTAGTGGTGGTCAGTGATGTGTAGTGGTGGTCAGTGATCTGTAGTGGTGGTTAGGGATGTATAGTGATGGTCAATGATGTGTAGTGGTGGTCAGTGATGTGTAGTGGTGGTCAGTGATGTGTAGTGGTGGTCAGTGATGTGTAGAGATGGTCAGTGATGTGTAGTGATGGTCAGTGATGTGTAGTGGTGGTCAGTGATGTTTAGTGGTGGTCAGTGATGTGTAGTGGTGGTCAGTGATGTGTAGTGGTGGTCAGTGATCTGTAGTGGTGGTTAGGGATGTATAGTGATGGTCAATGATGTGTAGTGGTGGTCAGTGATGTGTAGTGGTGGTCAGTGATGTGTAGTGGTGGTCAGTGATGTGTAGTGGTGGTCAGTGATGTGTAGAGATGGTCAGTGATGTGAAGTGGTGGTCAGTGATGTGTAGTGATGGTCTGTGATGTTTGGTGATGGTCAGTGATGTGTAGTGGTGGTCAGTGATGTGTAGAGATGGTCAGTGATGTGAAGTGGTGGTCAGTGATGTGTAGTGATGGTCTGTGATGTTTGGTGATGGTCAGTGATGTGTAGTGGTGGTCAGTGATGTGTAGTGATTGCCAGTGACGTGTAGTGATTGCCAGTGATGTGTAGTGAAAATGAGTGATGTGTAGTGGTGGTCAGTGATGTGTAGTGATGATCAGTAATGTATAGTGATGTTTAGTGATTTGCGGTTAGTTGTGTGTAGTGATGGTCAGTGATGTGTAGTGATGGTCAGGGATGTGTTGTTATGGTCAGTGATGTGTAGTAATGGTCAGTGATGTGTAGTGATGGTGTGTGATGTGTAGTGAGTATGAGTGATGTAAAGTAATGATCAGCGATGTATAGTGATGATAACTAATTTGCGGTTAGTTGTGTGTAGTAATGGTTAGTGATGTGTAGTGATGGTCAGTGATATATAGTGATGGTCAGTGATGAGTAGTGATTGTAAGTCGGTGATGCGTAGTGAATGTCAGTGATGTATAGTGGTGGTCAGTGATGTGTAGTGATTGCCAGTGACGTGTAGTGATTGCCAGTGATGTATAGTGAAGGTCAGTGATGTGTAGTGGTGGTCAGTGATGTGTAGTGGTAGTCAGTGATGTGTAGTGATTAAAAAAGATGTTTATTGATTGCCAGTGATGTGTAGTGATTGCCAGTGATGTGTAGTGATTGCCAGTGATGTGTAGTGATGATCAGTGATGTGTAGTAATGTTCAGTGATGTGAAGTGATGATCAGTGATGTATAGTGATGATTAGTGATTTGCGGTTAGTTGTGTGTAGTGATGGTCAGTGATGTGTAGTGATGGTCAGTGATGTGTAGTAATGGTTAGTGCTGTGTAGTGATGGTGAGTGATGTGTAGTGATGATAAGTGATGTAAAGTGATTATTATTGATATATACTGATGATTAGTGATTTGCGGTTACAGTCAACTCTCTCTAAGGCGGACACCCTCGGTACCAGATTTACTGTCCGCCTTAGAGAGGTGTCCGCCTTAGAGAGAGTTCATCTAACCTGACACCGGAACATCAAAACTGAAACCAGTGCTTTATTACTTTAATTACAGTGTACAATGTAGTCATGACGGACCGGCTGTGTTTCTTTTAGTCCTTACGGAATCCAACACAGTTCATACACACTTTGAACTGACATTTGTGAATCAACCTTAACAAAACTCGTTTGTGTCGCTTGTTATTTGACAGTACGTGGAGTCGGGGTTCATAACCCCCATCCACTACGAAAAAAACTTTGTAATGCTGCACTGTTGTTGCGTTGCAAGTCTGGCATCTTGTAGGCGCTGTGAGATCTTTATTAAACCGGTCACCATATCGTCATCCTTTAGCTTCGAAGAGGCGAAGCGCTGTAAGTCTGCTACAACCTTCATGGCGTCTGCAATCGACTGGATGGAACTCTCGACTGGTTCGATGTCTACTTCTTCCTGGTCACTATCTTCTACTACGGTCTCTTTTGAAGCTGGCTCGTCTGCCTCGGCGGCACAAAGAGAAAGTGCCTCGTCTCGAAGAGCTTCCCGCCAGTCATCTCTGGATGTGTTTACCGGGGGTGCTGATGTTGGAACTTCTTCATCTACAGAGATATATTGCTCTGCCGAAAGCCCGTCGATACCATCGATACGTTGAACGAGGTTTCCGAATTCCTCAAACAACGCAGTGTCCTCGGTAACCTCTGACTCACAAATGGATGCCGAAAATCCACACTTGTGAAAACACTTCCTGATCATTTCTTTGGGAACTTCCTCCCAGGATTGCTTTACCCACCTTATTGCTTGCAGCACGTCAACTGTATTCACGATTTCTGCGGCGGCGGATCGACTGTTAACATGTGAAACTACAAACTTCAGCAGTAGTTTTCTGTAACGGACCTTAAAGTTCTTGATTATTCCAGCATCGAGTGGCTGAAGGCGAGATGTCGTGTTTGGTGGCAAGAACACCATCTTGATGTTGGAATACGAATCTTTTACATCGCTCGGATGACAGCCAGCATTATCGAGAAATAACATGATATGCCTCCCTTGGTTTCTCATTTTCCTGTTGAGTTTGTTCAATAGCTCTTTCATTATTTCTGAATTCATCTAGGATTTGGGATTCGAGAAATATTTTACATGCAGAGGTCGTTTCCCTGGCAAATTCTTGAAGCACCTTGGATTAAGGCTCCTCCAAATGACAACGGGCTCCTCTTTGTCACCATTGGCATTTGTAAAAAGTGCCACGGTCATACGTAGCTTGGACTTCTTACCACCTTTGCACCTCCGCCCTTCCTCGGCTAGGCTTTTCTCTGGCAGTGCCCGGAAGAAACATCCTGTTTCATCTTCGTTCCATATGTCTTCAGGACTGTAGCCTTTGCAAAGCTCTCTCAACCTCTCCATCCACGATTCAACTGCCTCCGTTTGAACCTGGCCGAATTCACCCTCTACGACCCTCTGTTTAATGCCGTATCGATTCTTCCAGCATTCTAGCCAGCCGCTCGACGCCTTGAAGTCAGGATACTTCCCCAGCCTTGCGGCTATCGCCGATGCTTCCTCCTGTAGCATAGGACCGTTTATCGGAACCATTGAGTCCCTTGCTAGGCAGTACCACTTATATATTGCTTCATTGATCTCTTCGTACTTCCCGTCTCGTGCTCTCTTGTAGCCGGATTGGCCCATGCTCTCATAACGAGCTCGGATATTGGTTTCGTCTTTAAATACAGCAGCAATCTGGGTTTTGCCTACTCCGAAAATCTCAGCTATTTTTCGGCAGCCATGTTTAGGGTTTCCTTTAGCGTGGTTGAGAACAGCTATTCGTTCTTCTAGAGTGAGGGTTTTGTATTTTACACGAGCATCTTTTGAGAGCGACATTTTGTTTTTGAAAATGTCACACCACAGCATGCACGTATCGCTCCGAGTGGAACTTCAGGAATTTCCGGTCAATTAAAGTTTATGACTGATCATAGACACACACCTATTGACCTACTGATTTGACCTAGTACTGTATTGCATTGTGTATTGGGGAAAACATGAGCGTAGTGCAAGATTTATTCTCGTGTGATTCGTTCGTTCGTGGCCACCATGTATATAAAGACGACTGGACCCCTACTCTGGGAGAAATTCTGGAGTGCAAACGAGAACCCCAAAATGAGAAAGACCCGAACGCTGTTGCCGTAACCAAAGATGGAAAAGTTGTCGGCCATGTGCCATTAATCTACACCGGCTATGTCAGTCGTTTCTTGGAACTTGAATCAAGTAGCGCCTCTTGTGAAGTTACAGGAAAAAGATTAAACCGTGGGGGTGGCTACGGGCTTGAAGTCCCATGCAAGTACAAGTTTCAAGGTGTTCCAAAGGTCGTGGCCTGGATAGCAAAGTGCATAGGTAAAGAAAACGACAAGATTACAACTGCCGTTGATCTAAACCAAGACACGAAAAAGCGAAGGAAGAATACAAGTGACTCAACTGATTCCAGTAAAAGGCAGCGCAAATGATTTGTTGTATAACTGACGGGAAAAGTGACTTTAATATTGTATTAAGACATATTGTAGGGTCTGGTATATTTTATTAAAATCACTGTTATCAGATTGCGCTAATTTTTCGGAATTCTGGACCTGTTATAAAATTTCATAAACATCCGGTGTCCGCTTTGAGAGGTTTTTTGAACCAACATGTTGAAAAAAAGTGTCCGCTGTCCGCCTTAGAGAGATGTCGGCCTTAGAGAGAGTTCAGTTACAGAGAAACAAGTGAAATTCGGCAGGGACTAAATTTTCTGTCCGCCTTACAGAGGTGTCCGCCTTAGAGAGGTGTCCGCTTAGAGAGAGTTGACTGTAGTTGTGTGTAGTGGTGGTCAGTGATGTGTAGTGATTGTAAGTGCTGTGTAGTGATTGCCAAAGATGTGTAGTGATTGTCAGTGCTGTGTAGTGATGGTCAGTGATGTGTACTGATGGTCAGTGATGTTAAATGATTCTTAGTGATGTGAAGTGATGTGAAGTGATGGTCATTGATGTGTAGTGTTGGTCAGTGATGTCTAGTAATGGTCAGTGATGTGTAGTGTTGGTCAATGATGTGTAGTGTTGATCAATGATGTGTAGTGATTGTAAGTGCTGTGTAGTGATGGTCAGTGCTGGGTAGTGATGTTCAGTGATGTGTAGTGATGATCAGTGATGTGAAGTGATGATCAGTGATGTGAAGTGATGATCAGTGATGTATAGTGATTATTAGTGATTTGCGGTTAGTTGTGTTTAGTGATGGTCAGTAATGTGTAGTAATGATCAGTGATGTATAGTGATGATTAGTGATTTGCGGTTAGTTGTGTGTAATGATGGTCAGTGATGTGTAGTGATTGCCAGTGATGTGTAGTGATGGTCAGTGATGTGTAGTGATGGTTAGGGATGTGTAGTGATGGTCAGTGATGAGTAGTGATGTTCAGTGATGTGTAGTGGTGGTTAGTGATGTGTAGTGGTGGTCAGTAATCTGTAGTGGTGGTTAGGGATGTGTAGTGATGGTCAGTGATGTGTAGTGGTGGTCAGTGATGTGTAGTGGTGGTCAGTGATGTGTAGAGATGGTCAGTGATGTGTAGTGGTGGTCAGTGATGTGTAGTGATGGTCTGTGATGTTTGGTGATGGTCAGTGATGTGTAGTGGTGGTCAGTGATGTGTAGTAATGATTAGTGATGTGAAGTGATGATCAGTGATGTATAGTGATGATTAGTGATTTGCGGTTAGTTGTGTGTAGTGATGGTCAGTGATGTGTAGTGATGGTGAGTGATGTGTAGTGATGATCAGTGATGTAAAGTGATGATTATTGATGTATAGTGATGATTAGTGATTTGCGGTTAGTTGTGTGTAGTGGTTGTCAGTGATGTGTAGTGATTGTAAGTGCTGTGTAGTGATTGCCAGTGATGTGTAGTGATTGTCAGTGCTGTGTAGTGATGGTCAGTGATGTGTAGTGATGGTCAGTGATCTGTAGTTATGGTCAGTGAATTGTAGTTATTATCAGTGATGTGTAGTGATGGTCAGTGAAGTGTAGTGATGGTCTGTGAAGTGCAGTGATGGTCAGTGATGTGTAGTGATGGTCAGTGATCTGTAGTTATGGTCAGTGAATTGTAGTTATTATCAGTGATGTGTAGTGATGGTCAGTGAAGTGTAGTGATGGTCTGTGAAGTGCAGTGATGGTCAGTGATGTTTAGTGATGGTCAGTGATGTTTAGTGATGGTCAGTGATGTGTGGTGAAGGTCAGTGATGTGTGGTGATGGTCAGTTGAAG
The DNA here is from genome assembly GCA_949710005.1 of Ricordea florida. Taxonomy (NCBI): domain Eukaryota; kingdom Metazoa; phylum Cnidaria; class Anthozoa; order Corallimorpharia; family Ricordeidae; genus Ricordea; species Ricordea florida. The sequence continues at coordinate 22,425,188 of OX453283.1, read as the reverse complement.
GAGTTGGTTTATAATAGTGGCAAAGCCAGGATTTTTTTGAAAGTACTTGCAGTTTTCCAAATCACCTCTTTACCCCTCACCCCCAAGTCCCAGATCTTTTTTAGGTGACTTTTTTACTTAATTTTTTTATTTTTCTTTTTTTTATTATTTTCAGTTTCGATGTTTTTAGGTGCGCACGTGTAATCACGTACAGCTAGACACGCCTCTGTATAAAGAAACTTTTGTTGCATTGGCGGGAAAGTATAACACAAAAATGGTTCAGCTAACGCTAATTATATTACGCGTTTTACTCGCGATTTTTTTTAGAGTTTTAGCCAGTGCTCGGAATACTTGTCCTTTATTGTGTCAATTTTGCTTCAATGTGTGTACGACCGTGAAAAATTATTGTTATATCTAATTTTGTATTTAATCCTCTTTCTTCAAATGAATGTGTTGGGAGCAAGTCAAGAGAAGTTTCCAAGTCCGCTTAGTGAAATATCTTAATTAACGAAATTAACATAGAACCTATATTCCGATAACTGTCTAGCGTGGGTTGAACTGAGCTTCATGGCGTCTTTATCGGAAGGGTTCAGAAACGCATATTTGCAGAAAAAAATCAAGTGAACTAATTACATAACATTTTGCACCCGTTTCATTTTACTTTTCGTGGGAGTTGACATTGGCCAAGCCATTTGTCTACACTAAGGGTTTCCGCTTACAAACCTTCCCCTTTTTCTAGGATAGAGCTAAAAGATTAAGTCTTTTACATCCTTAAAAATTTTCAGTTTCTAATTCCTTTGACATTCGCCAAGACATGCAAAATATTCATAACTTAATTATGGGGGAATAAAATTGAAAAGGAATAATGATGGTAAATTAGGTAGAATAAATATTTTCTTTGCTTGTCTTAAAGAGCCTCTTTTGTTGAACTAGTGCTTGTAACTATAGTCCTTTATAAATGGGTCATATTGAGTCGCCTTTTTTCCATACCACCAGGTAAATGACGTGTTTTACTGTGGACACGTTGTGAAGACAAACGTCAAGCAATGGACGCGTTGGAGCTCACTTCGTTGGTAAGAAGGAAAACATTTTTTCTACTAATATTTAACATCATGGTTTCAGTCAAACTAGATAAATATGGGTCTAAAAAGAAGTGTTTTTTTGGTAGTGTCAAGGGGAAGACTGAGACGCATGCGTTCTGTTTTAGGGAAACCAAATGGATGTGAAAGGTTTGTAGTTAGAAGTTTGCGCACCCCATAGGGTGGGTTGGATTTTAGAAACTTACTAACACCATTACAAACTAGATAAATATGGGTCTAAAAAGAAGTGTTTTTTGTGGTAGTATCAAGTGGAAGACTGAGACGCATGCGTTCTGTTTTAGGGAAACCAAATGGATGTGAAAGGTTTGTAGTTAGAAGTTTGCGCACCCCATAGGGTGGGTTGGGTGTGGGATTGTTGGATTTTAGAAACTTACTAACACCATTACAAACTAGGTAAATATGGGTCTAAAAAGAAGTGTTTTTTGTGGTAGTATCAAGTGGAAGACTGAGACGCATGCGTTTTGTTTAAGGTACCAAATGGATGGGGAAGGTTTGTAGTTACAAGTTTTTTTAAAAAATTCATAGGGTGATGTTCATTAAAATACAACTCCTTTTCTTCTCTTTCATTTCTTTATTTGCATCTCATGTATTTCTTAGTACTTGTTTACAAGAGTAAATTGTGTTACTGAATAAACCAGCTAATTTACGTGACTTGTGTTATGAGTCTGTGATGTAGTGTCAAACGTTGCTTTGTCTGAAAGCCAAGTGAAATCCCTTAATTCACGCTGGAGCTTTTGTTGCCGCAAACACTCCAACATGAATTAAGATTTGACTTGGCTCGCAAGCAAAGCGAAGCTTGCACTTTAAATCTCTAAGCCTACAATGTGATGACAGGCTCCACTTCGTCCGCTCGCCAAGATAAATTCTCAATTTACACCGGAGTATTTTTTCCTTGAAGTTCTGTTGACTTCAAGTACTCCAGCATAGATTGAGTTTTAACTTGGCTCGCAAAACAAAGTGAGGCTTGCACTTCACATCAGTTTCTAAGAGGTTCTTGTTTGGAAACATTCAATTCTTCAACTTTTGCAAGAGATTTGGAATGGTCAGTAGCTCAGTTCCAAAGAATGGTCACCTTACATGGTTTGACCACAGATGAAAAAGTTAGGACCTCATTGTTTAGTATTCCATTGCATAGTGCCACAGTACAATAATATTTAATACAATAACAGGTATTTTACCACTAACTGTTTCCTTTTGTGGGTTAATCGTATACAAGTAGAATTTTTATTGCATCAAGATTTTTTTACATTGGATAAGATTAATTCCTAACAGATTTTCATTTCATATCCTGGGAGTATGGAGTTTGCTTATAAGTCCTGAACTGCACTGTCTCCTCATATGCTGATCCAAAATCCAAGGTAAGATCTGACTTCAACTGTTTTTATTGAATTCTATGCCAGTCACCTAAGCGTGCAACATTCTATAAACAAGGAAATTTGAGACACAGTATGATTATGGTCAAAACACCCAACATGTTCTTTTTAGTTTTTAGATTCACTCTCACTCATTTTGAACAGTTGAAATATTTACTTTCAAACTCACTGTTAAAGCACTTTCCTCTTTTTTTTCATTTTTGAGTCATTTTCATTTTCAGAGGTGATCAATACACAATTTTTCCACGCAATTTTTCCACACAATCTGTTCCACACAATTTTTCCACACAATTTCAAAACAATCTCCAGTAAACAGATTATGAGCAATGAGAAAATAAATGACTTAAGATATCAAGTCGATCATGCACTAGATTCTCCAATCCAGCACACCAAAAAATGTATTGCACTCACTAAGGAGAATTGCTGATCTGAACTGGCAAGTGAAAATATTAAACTGTTTTGGAAGACAACCAAGTTTCTTGTAATCAATCAAACAGCTCATATCTTATAGCAAATAGTCAGACATGTGACATATTTTCGATTCTCTTTTTCTCTTTTTCTGTGTCCAAAAAGTGCTGAAACACTGCTTCCCGCATTGGAAGTAATAGTTTATAGTTAGCACTGTGGCTTATGCTAAGACCTATCATTCATAGTATAAAAATTGACGCTTGAATTCCGCAGTGCTCTAAGTCAGCCAAATCAAGTGAAAGCCTTCTCAGGTAAAGAACGGAACATGAAGGGTGTTTCGGCTTTACAGTGCATTACTGATTGACACGCTGTAGTGCACAGCGCTCGCATCAAAAAATTCTCGTCGTAGACGTTTACATCTTAGAACGGGTACGATTTTATCCACAAGTGATAACTTGTACACGTGAAGGCGGCTACAAATTTTTCAGAGAACTCAACTGTGTCAGCTTTGCTGCTTGCTAACAGAAAAATAAAGTCGCTAGGCAAATCTATGTTTAAAGTATTTCGAAAAAGCAGACGGTTCATGGAAACTTGCAATCGTTGTTGTATATTCACAGTAGAATCTAAGTGCCTTCCATGAAGAGTACCACTAGCTGCAGAAACTGATTCAGTGTTTAACTGCTGTTTGTTTGTATTTTCAGATGTGAAAGAAAGAAACAGACGCCAAAGAACAGAAGAAAATCTAACCAACCTGTACACTGTTGAGCCCAATAAAGAGTGTTAAACCAGAAGAGAGTTTGTAGACGTTACACCAGTGCACTAGCGTTCCCGCTTTAGATGGCATCAGCTTCCAAAAAAATACGATTTGGCATCAATCCGCATGCCCTGGAATTTTGGGTCAGTGCGCATGCACTTGTGAACATGCGTGAATAGTTAATCAAGCACTGGTTTAATATTTGCACTCTCTACTTGCACTCTCTTCCCTATTTCCATAACGAGTCTTTGCAGCAGCTCCCTGTTCAAATTGGCCTAATTTTCCCCCCAAAAAATACGACGTGCCAAATACGTAAGCGTCGTTTTTTTAAAAAAAATTCAAAGGGTGATGTTCATGAAAAGACAACTCATTTTCTTCTTTTTCATTTCTTTATTTGCATCTCATGTATTTCTAAGTAGTTGTTTTCAAGAGTGAATCGTGTTACTGAATAAAGAAACTAATTTACATGACTTGTGTTATTCTGATGTGCCGTTGTAATGTAAAGGGTCAAGCGTTGCTTTGTCTGCAAGCCTAGTGAAATCCTCAATTCACGCTGGCGTTTGTTGCCGCCAACACTCCAGCATGAATTAAGGTTTGACTTAACATCGGGCAAACGAGTGTCCGAGAAAACCTCTTTGTGGAATTTGCTTAGGAGAGCCGCATCCCATTGCTTCGTGTCCGTTTCTAATATTCAGTGCAAATGTGGTGGAAAATTATAAAGCTGATCCCATATTGCAACGGACGGACACCGAAAAAAGAGACAAAGATAAACAGAAAGAACAAAAGAAAGGGAAGGAGTAGCAGAAAGAACAGCTGGAAAAAGAGAAGCAAGAACAGGAAAGAATTGAAAAAGAGAAGCGGGAAAAGCAGATGGAGAGAATTAAACAAAAGAAAAGAGAGAAAAAGAGAATTGAACAGGAAAAAAGGGAGGAGCAGATGGGAAAAGACAAAAGAGAGAAGGAAAAAATTGAGCAAGAGAAGAGGAAGGAAATGGAAAGAAGACAGAAGGAGCGAGCAGAGAATAAAAGAAGTGGGGGAACATCTCAGAAGAGATAGGAACAGTGAACGAGTAAGAAATTTGGAGCGTAGGAAAGAAAAAGAACGAGGTGATACTGCCTATATTTATAGAAACCGATCAAAACTAAGATTCTGATAAGACTAGTGATGTTTCGAGACAAAAATGACTTTGATTTCTATGAGTTCTTATGAGGATTTATTTTTATACTTAGGATGTCATTGCGCATGCATGTATTTTCCTTTTTGCACTTAAGATTTCAATGCACACGTGTTAACAGGGAGTCCGCACATGCACTTAGGAAGATTTCACTGCACATGTTGTAATAGGGAGTCTGTACACGTTTAGATTGTAACAGGGGGTCAGCACATGACAATAAAACACCCGCGGCTTTGGCCCGGGTTTTATATTTAAAAAGAAAAATCTAATACGTGTCTAAAAACCAACGTTTTTTGTGTGCAGTGTAAAGGGAGGAGTGAGACGCATGCGTTCTGTATTTAGGGCACCATATGGATGAAGGATGTTTTTAGTTAAAGTACAGAGGATCATTACAAATTATCTTATACGTGACTCCATACCCAACGCGGTGACGATAACTAGGTATCACCATGGCGCTCTGCCACTTCACTGGTCATAGCACTATTAAACCCGGGCAAAAAAAAACGTGTCTAAAAATCAGCGTTTTTGGGTGCAGTGTAAATTGAGGAGTGAGACGCACGAGTTCTGGATAAGGCACCATTTGGATCCAGAATGTTTCTAAACACAAGCTAGCGGGCCCGTAGGGTTGGAGTGGTTGGGATAGGACCATTACAAACTACCCCCGACCGCACCATCCCTTACAAGGCGCTAAGACGTATAGCTACAAATATCCTGCATCCATATGGTGCCCTAAGTACAGAACGCATGCGTCTCACTGCACGTAAACAGTGTAAAGGGAGAGGTGAGACGCATGCGTTCTGTATTTAGGGCACCATATGGATGAAGGATGCTTTTAGTTAAACTACAGAGGATCATTACAAACTATCTTATACGTGACACCTTACCTGACGCGGTGACGATAAAACGGGCATTGCACCTACCGCTCGTCGTCTCCCGTGTTGGGCCGGTGACACCCCTACTGTCATATAAGGAGGATTTTGGCCTACGGCCTTGCGGCTGGGTCGTTTTCCTCCTTCGGGGTGCGCCGGGTTGAGTTCATTGCACTTTGGGCTCAACTAGGTATCACCATGGCGCTCTGCCATTGCCCTGGTCATAGCACCATTACACCCGGGCAGAGGGCGCTGGGAAAAAAAAAACGTGTCTAGAAACCAGCGTTTTGTGTGCAGTTTAAAGGGATGCGCTCTAGATTTAAGGCGCCATACGGGTGCTGATCACAAGTTAGCGGGCCCGTAGGTTTGGAGCGGTTAGGATAGGACCATTACAAACTAGCTAAAACGTGTATACAAATACCCCAGCAATCCGTATACCTACCAATATCCTGCATCGATGTGGTACCCTAAATGCAGAACGCATGCGTCTTACTTCATACTTTACACAGCACCGAAAGATGCTGGTTTTTAGACACGTTTTTTTCCACGGCGCCCTCTGCCCGGGTCTGATGGTGCTATGACCAGGGCAATGGCAGAGCGCCATGGTGATACCTAGTTGAGCCCAAAGTGCAATGAGCTCAACCCGGCGCACCCCGAAGGAGGAAAACGACCCAGCCGCAAGGCCGTCGTCATCCTCCTTAGATGACAGTAGGGGTGTCACCGGCCCAACACGGGAGATGACGAGCGGTAGGTGCAATGCCCGTGTTATCGTCACCGCGTCAGGTAAGGAGTCACGTATAAAATAGTCTGTAATGATCCTCTGTAGTTTAACTAAAAACAGCCTTCATCCATATGGTGCCCTTAATACAGAACGCATGCGTCTCATTCCTCGCTTTACACTGTTTAGGTGCAGTGAGACGCATGCGTTCTGTACTTAGGGCACCATATGGATGCAGGACATTTGTAGCTATACCTCTTAGCGCCTTGTAAGGGATGGGGCGGTGGGGGATAGGGTTGATATGTAGACACGTTTCAGCTAATTTGTAATGTTCCTATCCCAACCACTCCAACCCTACGGGCCCGCTAGCTTGTGTTTAGAAACATCCTGGATCCAAATGGTGCCTTAAATCCAGAACGCGTGCGTCTCACTCCTCAATTTACACTGCACCCAAAAACGCTGGTTTTTAGACACGTTTTTGTTTTTCTACGGCGCATTCTGCCCGGGTCTAACAGTGCTATGACCAGTGAAGTGGCAGAGCGCCATGGTGATACCTAGTTATCGTCACCGCGTTAGGTAACGAGTCACGAATAAGATAGTTTGTAATGATCCTCTGTACTTTAACTAAAAACATCCTTCATCCATATGGTGCCCTAAATACAGAACGCATGCGTCTCACTCCTCCCTTTACACTGCACACAAAAAACGTTGGTTTTTAGACACGTATTAGATTTTTCTTTTTAAATATAAAACCCGGGCCAAAGCCGCGGGTGTTTTATTGTCATGTGCTGACCCCCTGTTACAATCTAAACGTGTACAGACTCCCTATTACAACATGTGCAGTGAAATCTTCCTAAGTGCATGTGCGGACTCCCTGTTACAACATGTGCATTGAAATCTTAAGTGCAAAAAGGAAAATACATGCATGCGCAATGATATCCTAAGTATAAAAATAAATCCTCATAAAAACTCATAGAAATCAAAGTCATTTTTGTCTCGAAACATCACTAGTCTTATCAGAATCTTAGTTTTGATCGGTTTCTATAAATATAGGCAGTATCACCTCGTTCTTTTTCTTTCCTACGCTCCAAATTTCTTACTCGTTCACTGTTCCTATCTCTTCTGAGATGTTCCTCCCACTTCTTTTATTCTCTGCTCGCTCCTTCTGTCTTCTTTCCATTTCCTTCCTCTTCTCTTGCTCAATTTTTTCCTTCTCTCTTTTGTCTTTTCCCATCTGCTCCTCCCTTGTCTCCTGTTCAATTCTCTTTTTCTCTCTTTTCTCTTGTTCAATTCTCTCCTTCTCCATCTCCTCCTTCCTTTTCTCCTGTTGAATTCTCTCCTTTTCACTTTTCTCTAGTTCAATTCTCTCCATCTGCTTTTCCCGCTTCTCTTTTTCAATTCTTTCCTGTTCTTGCTTCTCCGTTTCCAGCTGTTCTTTCTGCTACTCCTTCCCTTTCTTTTGTTCTTTCTGTTTATCTTACTCTCTTTTTTCGGTGTCCGTCCGTTGCAATATGGGATCAGCTTTATAATTTTCCACTACATTTGCACTGCATATTAGAATCGAACACAAAGCAATGGGATGCGACTCTCCTAAACAAATTCCACAAAGAGGTTTTCTCGGACACTCGTTTGCCCGATGTCCAGCTCTCTCTTTTGTCTTTTCCCATCTGCTCCTCCCTTGTCTCCTTTTCAATTCTCTTTTTCTCTCTTTTCTCTTGTTCAATTCTCTCCTTCTCCATCTCCTCCTTCCTTTTCTCCTGTTGAATTCTCTCCTTTTCACTTTTCTCTAGTTCAATTCTCTCCATCTGCTTTTCCCGCTTCTCTTTTTCAATTCTTTCCTGTTCTTGCTTCTCTTTTTCCAGCTGTTCTTTCTGCTACTCCTTCCCTTTCTTTTGTTCTTTCTGTTTATCTTACTCTCTTTTTTCGGTGTCCGTCCGTTGCAATATGGGATCAGCTTTATAATTTTCCACTACATTTGCACTGCATATTAGAATCGAACACAAAGCAATGGGATGCGACTCTCCTAAACAAATTCCACAAAGAGGTTTTCTCGGACACTCGTTTGCCCGATGTCCAGCTTGCTCGCAGTTAAAACATCTCGAGGTATTACATGTCCCAGCCAAATGGTCCTCCTTCACGCATTTACGGCAGGTCTTTGGCTGGCTAGAATACCAAATAGATATTTCCTGGGATGTTTTTCTCAAGACGCATGCGCGCCGTGCGTACACCATTAAATATCTTCGCTGATAATCGATCTCGGCGAAATGAAAGGACTGTGCCATAACAAGTCAATCGGCCAATCAAAACAGTATCGGGAAGTTCACTTGGAACGACTTGCTTTTCGCAGTCACCCAAGAGTACTTGACTCCCTCAGATAGAAACAAGCCCAACCTGCAGGGCCATTGTTTTAGCTTCTACAGTATTAAAAGTAACTACCCAGGAATTGGTAGTTGCTCGTCACTGAATGTCAGATATGGTGTCAATATCTAAGCCAGCAGCATGAAAGGCCTCCAAAATATCTTGTGACGTGCATATGGTGTCCACGGTGAAATAAATGAAAAAACGTTTCTCCACGTTGGCCGCCCATCCATCTATATTCCAAAACGTAACGGGAGCCGTCTGGAAACAGCTGAGTTTATAAGCAAAGACACCTGTGGACTTCTCGCATAACTCTACCCTTTAGACAGTTGTTTAGCTACGCCTTACGCCAGCCTTGTATCACAACTTAACTAATATTCTACAACATGTTAACATCATTTTGACACCATGAACGGTAGGTATGCGCTCTACTATATTTTTATGGCATTGAGACCTTTTCTGTCTTCTTCATTTGTGGTGCCATTGAATTCAACCTTGTGCACCCCATAGGGTGGGTTGGGTTGGGGATGGTTGGAGTGGCCAAACTTACTAATACCATTAGAAACTATCTAAAAAAGACAACGGGAACTACTTCTCCGTACTCTTCGCAAACAATATGTGGGTCCTTTTAATGTCCCACCAAGTATTACAAACAAGTGGTTGTGAGTCGGAACCTAAAGCTTATCGTCCTTCTCCAAGAAGACTTCAAAATCTAACCATTTAAAAATTTCATTCCAGAGGCAGCACTTTCTCCTCATTAATAAGACCTCGAGTGATGGTTCGGCCGAGGTTTGAACCAACGACCTCTCGCACAATAGTCTTGCACTCTACCAACTGAGCTAACCGGTCGAAGGTCAAGAAAATAAGAAAATCGCAAACTTTTTAAAGTGAGTTCAAAAATAGGGGTTTATGAGTAAGGTTAATAAAAGAGTGTTTTGGGGGGTAGTGGTAAGGCGGAAAGGTGAGACGTATGCGTTTGGTCTTAGGGTACCATATGGATGTAGGAGTTTTCTATATAGATGTCTGCGCACCCCGTAGGGTGTGATGCGGTGGGGGATAGGGACGGTTAGAGGTAAGTAAGACCACTGCAAACCTTCTAAAAACAAGTGTATAGAAATCCAGTGCTTGATTAAATATTCGTGCATGTGCAGAAGGGCAAAATAGAGACTTTCGAGTAAAATTTGTTGCGCATGCGTATTGATTGCAATTTTTTTGGAAATAGCCGATGCCATCTAAAGCGGGAACGCTAGTCCACTGGTTTAACGTCTACAAACTCTGTTTTGGTTCAACACTCTTTATTGGGCTCAACAGTTTACAGGTCGGTTAGGTTTTCTTCTGTTCTTTGGCTTGTGTTTCTTTCTTTCTCATCTGAAAATACTAACAAACAGCAGTTAAACACTGAATCACTTTCTGCTACTGGTACTCTTCATGGATTCTATTGTGAATATACGACAAAGATTATAAGTTTCCATGGACCGTCTGCTTTTCACGACGTAAGCGTGTAAACGTGTAAACATGAAAACTTTGATTTCCGCGACGAGCATTCCTTGAGGCGAGGGCTAAATCGTACAATTTCAATTCTTTACAATTTAAACTTTAAGGATGGTAAGGCATTTGCAGATAACTCAACTGTGTCAAATTAGAGAGATTTTTAAGTTGACTGTTGCAAACCAGAAACTAAATCCAAAGTAATTTTTATTGCCGATTACTACCCGCAATCAGTGTTACGAACTAATCAGAACTTACGCCAGCCCTAGACGCAGGAAAGCGCAGGAAAACGCGGGAAAGCGCGGGAAAGCGCGGAGAAACTAACCACGAATGTTTTTAGTTTTATTTATGCTTAGTGCATAGATTGGTGCGAAATTCCATATATGGCCAATCACCCATGGTAGTGATGCAACAGCGAGGCAAGTTCAAAATTACACGGGACAGTCAATTGAAAACCACTTTTACTATTACGATTGTACAATGGAACATTAAATAGGATATAAAACCATAATATACACTTCAAGAAAACAGCGCACTACTGCGTGCCAGCGATGTAAAGTATGGCTCGAAAACCCTTCGTGTTCCGTTTGTTATTTGAAAATGACTTTCACTTAATTTGGATGGCTGTAGAGCAAGTGTCAATTTTAAAACTATGAATGATAGGTGTTAGTACAACCATGGTGCTATCTATAAATTAGTATCACCCAACTAGTGGACTAATGCAAATGCCGCAATCTGATTGGCTACGCTACTAGAGGTCTATTAGTAATAGTCATGTGGGGATTGTTTCTAAAGAAACTGGTGCTGCGTCGGTGGGAAGTTGAAACACAAGAAACTGGGTAAATCAAACGAGTTGATTAAGTAAGTTATACCACCGTAAGGTAAAAGGGAGGTGCTGACGTTTCGAGCGTTAGCCCATTCGTTCCGGCGAAGGGCTAACGCTCGAAACGTCAGCAACTCCCTTTTACCTTACGGTGGTATAACTTACTTAATCAACTCGCTTGATTTACCCAGTTTCTTGTATTAGTAATAGTCCTCGAGTAGCGAAATTCGTGGCGCTTTCTTTTGTTTTATTCCCAAATAAATATTTCTTCAACTTCCATTTGCTAACTTTATTATTGCTTTTTCTGTCCGACTAGTTGGGTGATACTAAAACAATTAGACCATTCGCACTCATGGGCTATTGACCTAATTGTCTATGGTCTAATTGTTAACTATCACTTCAAATGCGGAAAGCACTTTTTGCATACATGTCACATATCTGACGAGTTGCGATAAGATTTGAGCCGTTTGGTTTATTAAGGAAAAAGAACTTTGTTTTCCTTCCAAAACAGATTAACGTTTTCATTTCCCAGTTCTGATCAGCAATTCTCCTCAGTGAATGCAATACATTTTTTGTGTGCTTGATTGGAGAATCTAATGTGTGATCGACTTGACATCCTAAGTCACTTCTTTGCTCAATGCTCATGATTTATTGGCTGGAGATTGTTTTGAAAATGTGTGGAGAAGTTGTGTATTGATCACCACTGAAAATGAAAATGAAAATGACTTGAAAAGGAAAAAGGAAAAAAAAAATGCAAATGTATTAACCGTGACTTTGAAAATAAATATTGCAACCTGTTCACAATTAGTAGAAAGCAAAAGCAGAGAGACCATGACCAGGAGCGTTCCTCTCCCATATTAGTCCTTTGCCCTAGCACAGTAGCAGATGGTGCTATTTTTAACTTCTATTTCGCGGCAAAGAAAGCAAATATATTATTACAACGACCAATACAATTGCGCTACTTACATGTTAAATTCTGATGCGAATTTCGGCAAGATTTCCGCACAGGTCCCTACTTCATTATGTATGCAGCAGATGAATTGTTTAGGGTAATGCACATGTAAACATTTCTTGTTATTGCAGAATGAAACAGTATAGCTACAGCATGCATAATGAAGTGAGGACCTGTGCGGAAATTATTCCCGAATTTCTGTTGACTCTTTTATAATGGCGGATGAGTTCTAAAAATAGCCACATCTGCTACTGTGCTGGGGACGCCTCCAAACACATAGGACCCCTCCTGGTGATGGGCTCCTGTAGAAACTCAATCCAAAAAACTAAGGGACGGACAATTAGGGGGGTGGGTAATTTTCAGCTTGCACGAATTTTTTTTCGCTCACTGCTTGTGCAGGAATTTTTTTTTCAGGTGAACCCCTCTGCATTTATTTTTTTTACTACGTGTGAAAAAGTCACAATTGGACCTTCCTTCTGCATGGATTTTTTTTTACCTTCTTGTTTGCATGAATTTTTTTTCTTGGCATTTTCCCTTGCATGAACTTTTGGTTTTTAAATAGAAAATGTTGCGTGTTTTAACTACAACTATACTGTACTGCATGTGTCTCTAATTTCCTTGTTTGCGGAATGTTGCTTGCTTTGGTGACTGCCATAGAATTCCGAACATTTCACTTTCACTTTCAATTTCACTTTCTTGAGTTTAGTATATATGGGGCTTGAGGTAAAATTCACTCTGCTGACAGCACGAGACTTTTGCCTTTTTGGATGAAAATTGCTCTAAAATTAATCACGATACTAGCACTGCTTTGGAAATTATATCAATATATTTAACTTAAGGTGAATCAAAACATTGAGCAATCAGCACAGAAAAGGAAGAGCTTTGCTTCCTTTGATTTAACTTCAATCCTGTTAAGACCCAAAGAAATCGACAGCAGCCATGCACATAAACAGACAATCTACAATAAAAACCGTCAAATTTTACTTTGGATCTCTAGATCAGCATGTGAGGAGACAGAGCTATTCAGTTCTTGTAACCAAATTCCATGCTCTTAGGACATAAAATGAGAATTTGTTAGGAAGCAATCTCATCCAATGTAAAAGAGCAATATTGATGCAAGTACAAATTCTTGTATGCGATTAACCCACTCAAGGTAAAAAGTTGAGAGTAAAAATATCTGTAATTGTATTGAACAGTACTGTACTGTGGCACTATGCAATAGAATTCGAATACTAAACATTATGGTTCTAACTTTTTCATCTGTGGATCAAACCATGCAGTGTGACCAATCATTGCAAAGCTACTTTCTCACTCCCCTGTCAACATGTTTGCTGATGATACTGTCTTGTATTATTCCTCCAACAATGCTGACGAGATCCTGAAGAGGCTAAATGATGATCTTGAAAATATCTCCAAATGGATTAAACTGAATGGTTTGGCATTGAATCCTAAGAAGTGTGAGACCATGGTCGTTGGCTCACCGCAGAGACTCAGACATATTACGTGTGCTAGCACATTAATGTTAAATGGGATTCCCATAAAGAGAGTTGAGGCCTTTAAATATCTTGGAGTCGTAATAGACAGTAACATCTCTTGATCAAGTCACATTGACTACCTATGCAAGAAGGTCTCCTCGAGAATAGGCATCCTTAAACGCATAATGCCTTACCTTACTTTACCATCAGCCCAAACTGTGTACAAGACAACTATTCAACTTTTATTTGATTACTGCGGTGTAGTCTGGGGCTCATGTAGCGAGTCATCATTATTACGACTACAGAGACTACAAAATCGTGCTGGAAGAGTCATCCTCTCAGTGGATAACTACACCCCATCTGCACTTGTACGTGGGAAACTCAACTGGTCGACGTTACAACAGAGAAGAAACTATGACAAAGCCATCCTTACGTAGAAGTGCTTGAATAATCAGCTGGAAGGACTGGATACAAACTATACTCAGAAATACATAACTACAATACCAGAAAAAAGGATAATTTTATCTTGCCTAAACCGAGAACTGAATATTTAAAACGAACTTTTAAGTATACTAGTATTGCTTTATGGAATTCACTTCCAAAAACCATACAAAACTCTGACTCAATAGTAAGTTTCAAAAGACGAGTCAGTGCAATATATATAGGTTATTCACCAGCCGGGAGGTCCGTATTGGGAAAGACTGTGCCCGAGGTGTGCCCTCCACAAATAAGTTTTTGAAGCCGTTCAATAAACTCGCAGATCGTGTTTTATCAGCTCTAAAAGCCCTCGGCTTCGCCTCGGGCTTCTAAATCTGATAAAACACTCCTGCTTGTTTATTAAACAGTACTTAAGTTAATACTGGTATTAAGGTGAAGCTCATCAGAAGTAACTTGCGTTAGAGCTGAGTATATTCACTGATATAATAAACACTAATTGTCTGACATGAATTAAATATGTTGAATTCGGTTGGAGATGCTTGGTATAAAAACAACTTAACAGTGCTCTGCAAGCGTAAATACTCGCAACAAATCGTGCCGGCTTCTAGCAATATGCCACAATTAGGAATGATTTCCGCTCAGGTCCCTACTTCATTATGCATGCTGTAACCATACTGTTTCATTCTACAATAACAAGAATGTTTACATGTGCATTACCCTAAACAATTCATCTGCTGCATGCATAATGAAGTAGGGACATGTGCGGAAATCTTGCCCACAATTATGCTATAACTGTCTGGCACAACTTCCAAGCGAAGAAGGTTCTACTTTTGGAACATGGTATAGAGTGAGATTAAAGAGACGTATGGCAGCGAAGTATTCGGAATAATGACAAACACTTTCCATGAGAAATATCCTTCGCTTATGCAGCTACGATAGTAAATGAAATACAATTACCTATAAGCAGATACCGTTGGACTTAAATTCCTGATAAGCTCCGTTTGCCTCAGGGTGGCTTCAACAGCCAAATGTTATCCACTTTCATCAATTGAAACCTGCCTCCAATTCATGTTTCGCGAATAACAAACTCCATGAAACGGTCTCCTCATCACACCCTCGGTTACAGCAACGATTTTTTATCCTGAAACGCTGCTATATTTGGCTGGTGCGGTAACGGTAGACATTCGTTGTTCAAAACTTTCCTTTCCTTTCAACATGGCCGTAACCGAAGGTGACAATCCAAAAATGAATAAATTGAATTTGCATAAATATTTGAATTTCGAGATATTTAAATATAGATTCAAAATTATTTTTGATGGTTAGGGATATGTGGGGATTTAAAAGCTTACTGATAATGAAAAGAAATGAATTCTCTTTTGTATGTATACGTTTAGTAGGATTTTTGGATCTTAAAAAAGGTACCAAAAAAATTGGCAAACCAATTGATCACGGTAAGCCTTTGTTTTGCCTGGACTGTGCTGATGACCTCACTAGTTTCTTGAAAATAGCGAATATATGATAAGGAAGAGATTTTGGGGATTTGGTATAGCACAATTCAGTTGAACGAGGTCAATATAGGCTAAGGGTTTCTACGTCGCATTGCCACACCCTCACCCGGATCGGAATTTCTATGACATCCCCCCACCTCAACCGATTTCTAGTGACTTTTAAGCTGTTATTCTCGGATTCCAAGACAAATGATTACAGCAAACTCGGGGTTGGAGCCTTAAGGTTCAGTTGCTGTTAATTTTGGTAGCCTAGAAAGTAGATCGGCGAAAGAGAAAATGAGATAAGAGAATGCATCTTCCATACTGGGTTCTCTTACCATGATAAGGGGACAGAATCAAGAGAAAATGAGGTAAGAGAACGCATTTTCCATACTGGGTTCTCTTACTATGATAAGGGGACAGAATCATGAGAAAATGAGGTAATAGAACGCATCTTCCATACTGGGTTCTCTTACTATGATAAGGGTACAGAATCAAGAGAAAATGAGGTAAGAGAACGCATCCTCCGTAGTGGGTTATCGTATACTATGATAAGGAGACAGAATCAAGAGAAAATAAGGTAATAGAATGTATCTTCCATACTGGGTTCTCTTACTATGATAAGGGGACAGAATCTTCAGATCCGGATACTATTTTAACTGACCAATGGTTGATGTCCTTCTCATCACGTGGTTGTAATTTCAATGCGCCATGGGGAAACCGCGCAGCCATGGAACAAGATATAAATAGATTCCGCGCTAAAATAGATTCTGTCCCTTATCATATCAGACGGGGTTATGTTCTCTTTCCTCATTTTCTCTTATCATATCAGACGGGGTTATGTTCTCTTTCTTCATTTTCTTTTATCATATCAGACGGGGTTATGTTCTCTTTCCTCATTTTCTCTTATCATATCAGACGGGGGTATGTTCTCTTCCTTCATTCTCTCTTATCATATCAGACGGGGCTATGTTCTCTTTCTTCATTTTCTCTTGAGTGGCGCTAATCTAGGGTAAGGCATTCAGCCGTGGTTGCTGTTTTATTTCGCCCCATTCGTAAGAACATGATTATTATAATTCAGTGCAAGGCGTTAAGCCTTATTTGCGCTTTAATTCTGGTTCCTAGAAATGCGATTAGCCTTGAACCAGTGTTTATAGGTGACTGTGGGTTATACATCAAGGTTTAGTTGCTGTCTGGGTTCTTAGAAATCTGATGTGCGTCAACCTTGGGTTCAGCGTCAAGCATTAGTTGCGGTTTAATTCTGGTTCCTAGAAAGCTGATATAGGTGCCAACCCAGAGTAAAGCATTCAGCCTCATTCACTGTTTAATTCCAGGTTTTATAAAACCTATTAGCGCGGATGATTCAGTCAGTGTTAGGATTAGCTATAATTGACTCTCTAATAATAGCACAAAGGATGGTCAATTAAACGTGTTGGGAATGTAAGTTATACCAACGTTGGATTTAATGGCGCTGATGTTTTGAGCGCTAGCCCTATGTCAGAGCGATAACTAAAGACTAATTCAATGCGTTCGACGAAGAAGAACGCATCCTAATCTTGTCGTTTCACGAAATCAGTCCCATGATTCCATGCGATTTCAGGGTTTGGACGCCATCTTTATGGAGGTATATCTATAGCAAAATGCAATCTTCTTTAATTTAAATAGTGATTTCCAAATCGTGAATGCAATCGAGGCGAAGCTGAATGGCAAACACCCATTTCGGTCATCATGTAGACCACAATGCGAAAAGACAAAGGCAAAACCCAAATAGGCATAACGCGAAAAGGTATAACGCAAATAGGTATAACGCAAATAGGCATAACGCAAAAGGGCATCACGCGAGTAGGCATCACGCAAATAGACATAACACAAATAATAACAACACGAGATAATCAGCGGTCATAGGAAGGACCTGGACATGCGCAAAAAATGCAACCAAGAACTTTCGTATCCTTTTTGAGAAATGGTGTTTGAGCGGGCGTTACCTTCTTGTTGCACTCAGAATGCCTTAACATTTGACGAGAATTCTTAGTGAACCGTATTACGCCAGAAAGAAAATTGTTGCGAAAGTGATTATATTTCCTTTCGACTTGAACAACTTTACCTATTTGAAGGATGTCTTTTAGCGTGGACTATTTGCGTTATGCCTTCTCGCGCTATGCCTTTTCGCATTATGTCTATTTGCGTTTTGCTTTTTTGCGTAATGCCCATTTGCGTTATGCCTTTTCGCGTTATGTCTCTTTGCGTTATGCCTTTTGCGTTATGCCTATTCGCGTTATGCCTTTTCGCGTTATCCATATTTGGGTGATGACTTTTGACATTAAGCCTTTCTTTATTTTGACTATGTTTATTTTACCTGAAACGGGTGTTAACCATTCAGCTTCGGCTCGATTCATTCCCCATTTGGAAATGACTGTATCAATTACAGAGGAGTACATTTTGTCAAAGATTTGCCTCCATACATCTTGGACTGACTGGCCGACGAGTAAACATCACCTCGATCTGATGTGATTGTCAATCTGTGGTAATACATTCATGTCCTCTATTTTGGAGCCGTTCTTCCAGACCTGTTTGAGTTTTCAATCGATTACCTATTTGCAAGTGATATCTCGAATAAATCACCCCAACTTCACTTACCTTAAGTTTGGGAAAACAGCAAAGAAAACAACCGAGCAACGAAGACGCACAATCGCAAAGCGCGTGGAAATACGGGGAACTTTTACCGCTTTGATTTGGGCATGGGCGCATTGTAATACGAACCCGATGTCGAGCCATGACAGATTGGGTAATATCAGTGTCAAGCCGATCATCTTCAACAGATAAACACCAAAGCTGAGGTCATTTGTAGACAGTCTGTTTATAGCATGTTAAGGCTACTCAGTGAGCAATATTCCGCCAGTATAGACTTGTAAGCAAAAGAAGTTGGGATAATCAAACGAATTGATAAAGTAAGTTATACCACCGTAAGGTAAAAGGGAGGTGCTGACGTTTCGAGCATTAGCCCTTCGTCAGAGCGAATGCATCGAACACCTCCTTTTCACCATACGGTGGTATAATAGTCCTGTGAGTAGTCTGTCGTTGTTCCTGAGGTCCTTTGCGCACACTTTAAGTTATAATTAGGCAAAGAAGAACGCAAATTACTTGACACAGCGAGGAAGGAATGCGGAGGGGAGAGCCGCGCCTGCAGTTATCGCGCCTGCGGCTTCGCCCACGTCACTCGAGGTGTGATTTTGTGCATCGCACTCAAAGAACCAAGTAAAGAGAGGCCTGCTCACAGTCCACCGCCTGAGCTGTAAAGGGGCAAATTATTAAGTAAACGAAAGAATAGAAACTCATGTGTGTGATCATAAAATATAGCCTTTTAATTATTGCTTATGTCAAAAAATATGATATCTTGTAATGCAAAAAGACAGGCAAAGTGGCTTGAGTGACATTAATAACATCTCATACAACTTCAGAGTTGGAGCATTCCTAACTCCCTGTTAACGAGGCTTCGGGGTGCATTTTGATCTAATAATGTTGCCTGCGTATCTTTTCTTGGTACAATATCTGCAATTGCCTGCAACATATTCCCTGACTTCTTTAAACAGTCTACTATTAAAGTTAGAAGAAACTAGGTAAATTAAACGAGTTGATTAGTAAGTTATACCACCGTAAGGTAAAAGGGAGTTGCTGACGTTTCGAGCGTTAGCCCTTCGTTGATTCGCTCCGACGAAGGCCTAACGCTCGAAACGTTAGCACTTCCCTTTTAACTTACGGTGGTATAACTTACTTAATCAACTCGTTTGATTTACCCAGTTTCTTGTGTTTCAATTTCCAACCGACGCAGCACCAGTTTCATTAGAAACTATCCCCACAATATTTACTATTAAAGTTATACTGCTAATTCGGAAGGTTGCCGCAGTAGAGGCGATTAACAATCCTTTTTGCATCGTATCGTCGACTTTCAAGCGCAGAGACCCAAATAGTTGTATTTGCCTCTTCTTTGGCCAGTACTTATGGCACACTTTGTTTCCTGACCCTGATTTAAAGAGTGAGGCATTAGCTAGTACTTTATGCAAGACTAGGAGCTGGACAGGCAAAGTTCAATATTATGCCGAATCACAATCAAGCCGGTTCCCTAGTCATATGATTGTCTATCGATACACTACAAATGATCAAAGTTTGAATCAATCAATCAATCAATCAATACTTTATTTATCAATCAATCAATACTTTATTTATACACGTAACGCCTAGGAGCTATATAAGCTCGTTCATAATACGTACGTGTGTGAAATTACATTCACAAAGGCCATACCACAACACCGGGAACTACGTCCCCTACTCTTTGCGAACAGCGTGTGGGTTCTTTAACGTCCCACGAAGTTATTACAACCAAGGGTTGTGAGACGAGACCTACGGTTTATCGTCCTTATCCGAGAAGACTAGAAAGTCTAACCATTTGCAGATGTCATTACAAAGGCAGCACTTTCTCCTCAAATAATTTAAAGACCCTGAGTGATGGTCCGGCCAAGGTTCGAATCCACGACCTCCCGCACGATAGTCCAGTGCTCAACCAACTGAGCTAACTGGTCGGCGGAAAATCAGGAAGTTTCTGGGTTATAACTTGTAACGAATATAATAACTTCAAATGCATGGTCAGTTCTTTGCTTTAAGTGGGCATGTGTAGCGGTTAAAAATTCAAGCTTCCGCTTTGCTAAAATTATCAGCTTTGAAGTCAAAACCTTTATTATATCTCTCAGTTAGTACGTGCGCTGTGATTGGTCAATTTAGCGGCCGTACTTCACTGTATGGTCCGCTAAATTCAAAAGTTTGTTTTGGTCGCCAAAATGTCTCCAGAGATATAAAAAACAGTTTACAAACCTTGTTTTCTCGAACCGTACTGTAAGTTACGGATCCTCGTTTTTCCGCTTGGATTTATGGCCCGGGCGATTCGCGCTTGAGCCATAAATCCGCTAAAACAGCTAATCTCGTTTAGTTTTCTCCGCTGCCCAGTATGTTTTGCTTAAATTGCCAAAATATTTGTTTATCTGAGAAGCAACTTTCTTCAGACAACCATGTAACTGGAGATAAATATTTTCCTTTAATAGCGTTGCTAAAATTAACTACTTTTTTTAAGAACTCAATTATACGTTGTTGTTGTCTTGTTATTTTGAAACGCTAGCCTGATTTAAGCCAAGAAATTCATACCTTACTTTGCAAGGTTACAACTCCACATCAACGTGAATCACTGAGGGGCAAGAGAAAATCACAGTCAAACTGTGTGGCAGACAAGCTCTGCAAGCATGGGCCTCAGACGAGCTAGAGAAAAATAATATTTTAACAACTGTTTTCCTATAAAACTCGAAGATATTCACTGATTCTAGATTCTGGTGACATGCAGGATGTACTTTAAACCCACCTGATGAAAACGGGAATAGATGAGAGTCATGACAAACTAACTATTGAAGACAAATACTTGAAGTGCTTAAAGTAGCTGTGGTTATGCTAATGAGAGGTGCTCTAAAGTTATGTGTTGTACGTCGAGAGAGTGTTGTTTTACGTAGAAAATTTTCCCGTTGGCGTTAAGGACGCAAGTAACAAAGAAATATCAGCCACAATGAATAAAAAAGAAGTTTACGATTACGGATACAAAGCTCTTCTGCTCTGCGTATTCAAGCTTCAAGTGCCTGCTTTGTTCCAATATTCAAAGAAAAACTTTTCGCCAAACGATGTTGGTTCGTACAACAACTAATTAGCCGCCAGATGTAAAAAATCTCGATAATATGATAAATAAAATGAGTTAAGCGGTACAGTTGTCGCGTCAATACACCAAGCATTCAGTACGATCAACAAAAATTGCTCTGTGACTGGATGCCAAAGTACCAACATAAACGATTTCAGGTCTCAACACAAGAGCAAGGCTCACCTTACTCTTCCACATGCCTTTCCGCTAATTACTACACTAAAGCAATGTTATTCGACAAGCCTTGGAGCAGTTTTCCACACTAAAACCACATTTTAAGCCTTTCATTCAGCTCCCAACAGCTATCCAAAAGATGACGAGCTGTTGCAGGGCCTCAGATCGAAATGTCGCCTGATTTAATACGGTCAAAATTGCACAATCCCGAGCATTTAAAATTTCAATGCTTCGCTGGATCGATTAGACTTGATCTATTATTTTTGCAGAGTGTTCTTCTGAAGTTTTAAAAAAATATTTGACCAACCACGCAGTATAAACGAAACAGTTAGCAATTTTTATCTACACTGAAAAAGGAACACTTGCGTTCATACTGTAGTGATCAATATAACATAGGGAAAGCGCTCGCTCTGATTGGCTAATACGCGCGATCCATTTGTCTATGGGCTGCTTGCTGACGTCTGATTGTGAACTTGTGGAGTCTTGTGTTATAAAAGAAATGGTAAACGCAGCAGCTGTGCAACGATCGAGTTATGGATTCCCTTGGGATGTTTGCTAAGCACTCAAGAAGCTAGACAGCTCCCTGGCTGCGTCTCGAGGATATCTTACGCTTCTTTCGTGCTCAGCAACCTACCACGTGCCCCATAACTCGACGGTTGCACGCTGCACGTTCTGCATTTCTTCAGTGACATTCATATATTCATAAATCGTTGAATCTCTAAAATTACCAGTATCATGATCTTACAGAAGCGAGAACGTTTCCCTCAGCGATAATAAAGAGATTCTGGTGGTAATTTGTCTTGAATGGTTGACTTTAAGCGTTGAAGATAACAACGTGGGCCATTAGAAGGGTGTAACGTAAACGAGTGTAAAGCATGCTGTACCTCGGTCAGGTTCCCTAGAGAAACTGTTCAGCGGCTATAAATAAAACGTTTAGTACCTGAAATTGTTCCTTTGCAAACAGCCTCCTATTCTCAGAATGGTGATCGTTTATAAGTTCATTTTTCCACCATGTTTACATTTAAATAACAAATCCTTTTTACAAATTAGAGTTAACAGTTGCAACATCATTGGTGATTGATTTTTTTACTCTTCGTACTTAACAGACTTGGCTTATTAATCCTCGTAGCCATTGGTTTACATTATGTTCTGTTAATATCAGAACCGTTGAGTGGCAGGGCAACCTTTTTTATCGACTCGCTACTACCTGATATTCAGTATACCATTAAATTTGACGCAGTGAAAAGAAAATTACATCGTCGTTTGGAGGTAGAAAATTTTTCTTCTTATGTTGAATAATATTCTCCAGCCCTCGAAGGGATATTTCAGGGTTAATTCTTCTCTATATGTCCTTGGTAATAAAACCGATCGTTCTGAATAATATACATGAAACCACATAACTTAAAATTAATTTCTTTTTTCCTTACATGCATATGCACAAACAACCGATTAACCAATTAACTGTTACGAAGGAAGGCAAACAGATTAATTAACGGAAATTGAGGAAGATTTTACTTAATGAAGCGGTAGTCGACGTATGAGCAAACAACCGCTTAAGCAATTAGGTGTTTCGAAGGAGGACAAACAGATTAAATGATTAACGGAAATAAAAGTTGATCTCGTTAATGAAGTGGTAGTAAAATGCACAAACAACCGCCTAACCAATTAGGAGTTGCGAAGGAAGACAAACAAATCAATTAACGAGAATTAAGGGTTTTTTTTTTTTCAAAAATAGGCATTCATATCCACAAACAACCAATCAACGAATGAGTCGTTGCGATGGAACGCAAACTGATTACCGTCAAGTTTGGAAAGTGACGACACACTCACAAGCAGCTAGCTACCTTCTGAAACTAGCCATAAAACTTTCGAAATCTCGAAAATAACGACCCTCTGAAAGCAGCGATCTCAAAAGAAATTTCGTTTTTAGCAAGAAATGACGGAAATGAAAGATATACTGATAACAAATGATACCAAACTGATCCCAGGTTTATTTTTAATCATTATAATGATCTTTGACATTTCTGTTCAAAATAACGCATAACTAATAAGTGCATTACATTTGCTTTCAAGAATTATTCCTTTCGTCTTTGAATACCGTTACATACGTAATAGGGATAACCAAACTATTTTCTCTAGTAACCACACTTCCGTATCATATATCAAACCAGTTCTTGTCATATGCATATGCTCACATCTACAACTTGAAAACAGAACCTATGCACGATACACGTTTTAGCTACCCAAACAAAGCGGTCCTCCTGAAGTGGCGACAGGAAAAGGCTGCAAAACCCGAAAGCAACGAGGGCCGTTTTTTTCGGAACTTTACGGTAATTAATTAACGGCAATTAACGATGATTTCCTGAAAGAAGTGGTAGTCATGAATTTTGTTGTTGCTTTTAACCTTAAAAAAAACAACAAATTTGTTTCAATGTTAAACTAAAAAATAATAATTCAATTAATGAACATTTTTAGACAGTTATGCTAACTCCAAAGCTGTATATCAACGTTAGATCTCAGCTCCCAAGGTCATGAGTTCGATTTGTGTTAACTGAATGAAGGTCGACAAAACTTTTATTGCTTTGTGTGCCCTTTAGTAAACAAACGACCAAACGAAAGTAAACAAAAAAATACTATACTGCAAGTTAATTGCACTCTCCAGAGACTTGACTTAGTAAAACATTTGCCAGCTATTAACCGTAATCGATGACTTTTTTTTTCAAATTACGTCTCCCTTTCAGATCAAAGCCTCCTAGGTCACGCCCCGGAAAACGCATACAGATTACTTAAAGTAAATTGCTTACCGTCTCTTCTGACGTATATTCATCTGTTTTGAAAAAGCTGGCAAGTGGAAGTTTATTTATTGAAAGATTTCCTTTCACCGAGTAGGGACTAGCTATATCAAGGTTCACTCTCAACTCACTTGTTCCAAACATGGCCTCTGTAAAAGCCACCTACCGAAAGCTTAGACGTAGAAAAAAGTCGCAAACAACAGAAGAAACTGCAGCACCTCAGCATCCTGCCTCGCGAATCCGTAAAGGAATGTTTTGGGAATTTTCCTATGTGTATTTTGATCAAGAAACTGGACTCATTAAAGAGGCAGTGGCCTGCCAGTCTGATCAGCCATGGAGAAATTCTGACATAAAGATGATAGTCTGTTGCAGGGATCGAAATCCAAACAGCTTGGCTATAAAGGAAAATGTCAAAAAAGGTTCAAACCCAGGCCTTAAAGAAAAGGAAAACGATGAAAAAGATCGGGAGAGGATTACAGCGAAAGAAAGCGGACAGAATGAAAATAACAAAGATTGACCCGTGACGGTTCTGGCAAAGAAACGTTCGACGAAGGAGCGGAAGATGTTTTCGTCAGCCAGAAAGGCTAGTATTTCTTTGAAGATCTTCCTTTCATTCCTAAAAATGTCAGAATTCACGGACCTCTAGTAGGTGGACGACGGAAACAGGATAGCACCTGATTTAGCCGATTGATTTTGCTTGATTCATTATGCTTTAAGGAATTACAGAAGAAATTAGACTGATGAAAATACATAAAGGGAAGAGTGAAGGTAAGGAAGATTGATTGACGGTTGTGGCAAAGAGACTTATTAGCAGGAAAGAACGAGAATATATTTTCTTTGACCCAAATGGAGTAATTATTTCTGATGTTGACTGACTGTTAGTATAGGTAATCACATGATTTCGAGTGCAATTTGGGATAAATCAGCACGAGTAAATTTTTCAAAGGCTAACCAAATTGCACGAGCTTGTAGGGCTAGTGCAATTTGTAGTCTTTGAAAAATTTACGAGTGCTGATTTATCCCAAATTGCACGAGACAAATCATGTGATTACTTGTTAATAATATACATGCAAAAATTTAATTTCAACTTTCTGCACTCAATTTCTACTTTTTGCACTCAATTTCAATTTTCTGCACTGTTTGGGATTAATTGACGTGCTCTCAGCCAATGAGCATGCTGAAATTTTTGCATGTCTATTATTATATTGGAAACAGCCTTTAAGTCTGTTCTCTGAATGTGTCAATAAGTCGTTTGTACAGTGCAGATAATTGTTGGCAACGGTTCTTTTCAGAACTACTTAAACCCGGACGATCAACTACCGAGACTTCTTCATGCACAAAAAGGTGTAACATTGCCTTAAAGATATTTTTATTGTTCCTAAATATGCTTAATTTTGGAACGTTTGGACATTTAACAATTAGTATAGGTAATCGCATGGGGCCGAGTAAAATTAAGGATTAATATCACGCGTGTTTTCAGAAGTTGCTGAAATTGCCCTCGTCGCTGCGCGACTCGGGCAATTTCAGCAACTTCGGAAAACACAAGTGATATTAATCCTTAATTTTACGAGGGCCCATTGCGATTACTTGTTAATGAAATAGAGGGCAAAGTTACTAAATTTCTGAATGCGCTCTTGAGTAATCAGTCATAGGAAGCCATTTAATGTTGACAAAGAGTCAATCACTACAAACGCACGAATGAGCTGAATGAAATGTTATTCAATAAGATACCAAACCAGGCCTGCTAACAAACTTTCAACTTTGAAAATATAAAGAAGTTAGTGCATCTTTCTCAAACAAAGTTAAACGTTCAAAACGCTTTCAGATCACTCAGAATCTGATTCTTCGATGAAGATACGCTTGTGTCCTCGCCGTTTTATATCACTTGTGCTCTTCTGAACGGCATCATTCCCGGCGATGTTTAAGGTGACGCTGCAGTGACTGAACTTGTAAATATGGCCGGGAGCACACAAAGATGAAGTGGAGTTTGCAGGATAAAGTTGACTTAAAGCGCGTCGTGAAGGAGCAGGACCACTGTTGTCGATGGCTCGTGAAATGATCTGCTGCTCTCGTTCGTCGCCTGAGTCGTAATCGTCAAGCCCGTTGACAGTTGCGTGGCCCGTGACATTCTTTATTTCACACTTCGGGATACCACAACTTTTTAGCTTCTTGACCACGGTTTTTCTGGCGCTATGGTTGGTCAAATTCTTCTCGGGACACAGATCCTTCAGCGGTGAGTTCTCTTTCATGTTTTTCATGATTGTGTTTATGGTATTCTTTCCCATTGCGGTTTTCTTGTACCAAACGCTTGACACTGGCTTGTCGATGACGGTAAGGTAAAACGGACCGCTTTTCTTCATTTCGCTTGGTCGCTTCTCCAGATATCGTTTGAACAACATGACGGGGCACCTTTCCTCATTCCCTGTGGCAAACATTTTGGGTGTGACTAGTCTGGTTTTCACGCTAAGTCCTCCCTGTCTCGTCTTAGTTGGACCTTCGGCAAAAGTAAGAAATTCGTTTCCGTCGTCGTCGCGTTGTAAAGTAAAATCTTCAATTTTCATTTGGTGGTGTTCTTGTCGCCCTCGTAGGCCAAAGTGCTGAGTGAGCAGCCACCACATGGTGTTAATTAGAGCTCGCGGAGTGCCTCCTCCAAGCTGGCCGTTCTGCCAGAGGACTTCTTCCTCTTCTTTTGTCAAACTTCTAGAGCGGTTTGGTCGCTTTCCTTTGCCTTGCTCTCGCAGTTTCCTGGCCTTCCCCTCCAGAACTTTTCTGGAGTTAAAAAACTCCCTATCTCGGATGATGGACTTTGGATAGGCTTTTGATTTTAGATATCTCTCCAGTGATGCCTGCATTACTTTCAAGCAGTCGGGCTCGTAGTCATCCCCGTTTTCTTTTCGTAACTCGGCATAAAACTGTGACAGTGTTTGGTCGAGGACATTGCTCTCGTACGCTTCTAAATTTGCTTGGAAGTTTCTTTCATTCGCCCACTTTTTGAAAACGTTCTTCCAGTACTCCGTGCTTTTCTTCGTGTTTTCATTTTCGCTCTTGTCTTTTAATTCTTCGATATATTTCTCGTCAACTATCTCGAAACGAGAGGCCATTGTTACAAAAAAAATTGAGCAACAACTTCGGCGATAGCATAAGCTGTTGCTATGCAACCTGAGAACCAATCGTGAGCGAGTAATTTTACCCTCTTCACAAGCAAAATTAAGATAAAATACCCTCTCCATTGACCAATCAGATTTCAGTAATTTTGCCCTCTATGTTATTAATGCACGAAATCGAGTCGCACATGAGCTAATACTAGCTAACGAGGCGCGTAGCGCCGAGTTGGCTATAGTTCATGTACGACGAGATTGAGTGGAATAATTGTTTTATTATATCTCTAAACCCTCACTTATGAGACACTGGAACTAGTTTGTACGACAAGAATTGACTTTCTTATTGTTTCTAAACGGAACCATATTGTTGTTGAGCCGACATGTTGTCGAGCTGATGTGTAAAAAAGTTTCAAACACGAGTCCGGCTCGTTCTTAAACATCTCTTTAAATGTAGTTGTCAAATTTTTTCGAGTCAGCAAATTAGTTTGAGAATTAAAAGTGGAAAAAGAAAAAGAAAAACTCAGTTTACGGGCTCCACAGATCTTTCAAAATGGCGGCTGTTTGTAAGAGTTTCACTTTCGTTCGTAATAAACAATTTCGCTATATTTTACTCACTTACCGTCGAATAATTTCATCCCACATATATTTGCTTCGGTAATATTTTTGGTAGCGGAGCTCCACAGCGGCTCGAAGAGCCGCAGAGCGGAGCCCCATAACTACCGTGCGAGAATAGAAATTGAGAAAACCATGCGTTTGAGTTTTCATGGTCATCGTGACTAGCGGCATGGCTCGCGGGCGCGTGCGCCTAGCGACGACGACGACGACGACGACGTTGCCCCAACATGGCGGCCATAGTCATCTGGGATATTTAGAAGGTCTTAAACCGAAAGGAGGCTTTGTTTTTCGCGCGCTTTTCGCGGCTTGCCGCGGCTAAAAAACCTACAGCCAGCAGTCTACTGCAGTCTACAATGTTTTGCTGAAGAAACGGATTTTATTCCATAGGTACTGAGATTTACTCCTTATAAATCTGTGTGAGAAAAATAGTCTGTAAAAAACTAGAAGCAATTTGATTGGTTGGACCATTTTCTTCACTAGTGAAAAAAAGTGGTCTGACCAATTCACTGTTCATAGAGGTGGGATCAGTTTTGGCGCCATCAACTCGGCAAAAAGTGAGCAATAACGGCTTCTTCCTCAGCTTCTTCTTTGAGAAATTCTAGGTTTGCAGATACAGCTTCAGTAGAGGACTTCATACAAGATCAAGAAAATAAAAATACGAATAACAAATCCGAACAGCCCGTCGCTTCACTGAAAGAATTCTTGACGTTGAAAGGCGAATCAAGGTCCGTAGAAGAAATTCCTTCAAACGAGCTCGATTCAGTTCATGAGTGAATTTGTCCGGTAGCAGTGGGAAAGAAGGAAAACAAAGATTATGAGCCAAGTTCGCTCCGTTCTCTCTTTCGCAACGGTTATTTGAATAAAAAAGCTACGGATTCAGCATCTCAAAAGAAGTGGTGTTTGAAAAAGCACGAGCCGCATTAAACTGATCAAAACAAAAAGGTAATTTAACATTGTATTTCCCGTACACAAGACATTCCTGAGTCATTCACGAGTCGTTTTAAAACGTTTTTAACTGTCTTTGGTTCTTATACTTCTAGCGACATTTCCAACAGTGTTTAAAGTAGAATTTTCCAGTTCGTGCAATGTTTGTATCATTTTAGAGAAGTAAATTTTGAACGCATTTTTAACTTGACTGTCATGTTTATTCGGTATGCTCCAAAATAAAGCCTGCTAAGTGCGTTTTGCACCTTGTTGTGGTATCTTGATTTTTCTAGCCCAGCGTGATTCATGTTCAGTTAGTAGTATTTTGTGAGGAGTAAATCTCAGTACCTAAAAAATAAACAAATTACTTCATGGTTAGTTCGCCCGTACCATTTTTCTTCACTCGTTGTGAAGAAAAGTAAACTTACTCGTTCGCTGCGCTCACTCGTTCGCTTTCTATTCTTCACAACTCGTGAAGAAAAATCGTCCGCCCTCACTAACCATGAAGTAATCTCTATATTCATAGCGGTTTTGGAGGAAAAATTTTCTTCCTACAAGTTTTCAAGCGTTTTTGGAGGGACATAAGCATAAAGCTGAGTGTCTATTTTTCCTTTGTGAAAGAGCTGCCTAGCTGCTTTTGGTGTTGCTTTAAAACTATTATAATTTTGCTGACCAGGTAATGGTTCTTCCGTTGAGTCGCGAGCTAGATGTTTTTTTTTGACGATTTTTTTGAGCTATCGAATCTTTAAGTAGTTGCGTACACCAGACGTATTTAATAACTTTAGTGACAACATTTTCAATGTGTGAGGGTCTGTGTGAGGAGCTCCGCTTTTAGGCTTGCCTAAATCTATTTAATATATTCCTTTCAAGCAGGACTTGAATTTCTCCCCGTCTAATTCAAGAAATCATTCCTCCATGATGGCCAGTTTCCGTACTAATGGTATATGAGCTGATAGCCTGTGAGTAGGGAACCAATCAGAGCGCGCGTTTGCTCATATCCAGGGGTTGCAGATAATAAAAACAAATGTATTGTATCCACTGGTTTGTGTCTCGCTGTGAGTTCAGTTGCAATGTTATTTTGACCACGCGTGACCTCAAACTTACTTCAAGGTGAATTCCAGTGCAATAGGGAACGTTCATTTCTTAGGAAGGAAGGGGGCCTGTCGGGAATAAGGGGGTCACGCGAGAAAAAAAATAGGGAAAAGCGGGGCTCACGTGAAATATTTTAGCAATAACTTTTGTGTGATAATGTTTTAATTCAAAATTGACTTCTCTTTCTTTTGATTGGGGAGGGTCATGTAAAAAATTGGGAAGCTGAGGGGAGGGGTCATGCAATTTTTAAATGGTGCTTCCCGAATCACACCAGCCCCCACCCCTCATAAACAATGAACGGTTCCTTAAACAGCTTTCTTTTCACAATCTCAGAACAGCTCCTGAATGTACACTTTCCTTTCTCTCGTCGGCTCGTGCTTTGTGTGTTGCACTTGTAAAAATGGGGAAACGTAGGAGGGTTCGTGTTTCAAGATGATTGGTCCCAGAATAGGTGTGGAGCAAAAATGCGAATTCCAAAAATGTTGCAGGACCTGATTTCCTTTGTCTCTGATTATAACGTCTGGATTATGGGTAATACATTCATGTCCTATATTATGAAGCCGTTCTTCCAGACCTGTTTTAGTTTTCAATCGATAATTACACGAAAACGTTTGCAGCAAAAAATCTTATACTTCTACACGTTGTTTCTTACTTGATGCTTTGTTTACGTGAATTTTTTCAGCAAGATATCTTGAAAAGCAGAAGAGTTACAATGCTTTAAATGTTTGGGATTTATAGGACATAAATGTTTTACCGGACTGTGAGTGAATTCAAGATAATGTGAATGCACTTACTGTCACATTTTGGAGTGGCAGAATATGCATATGGCTAGGCGATCGTGCGGGAGTGCAGCTTAGATCTCTGTCACGTTTCTAAAATCTCACCTTCCTACCTTAATGACAAAACACCACGTCTGTCATCACGTCATGTACATGTTGTTCATTATTATGGTCTATACCATGTGCTCACGATAGATAATCGTTTCGTCAAGATGTTTTTTTTTTCATTTCCGTGTAGCAAACAATCTGTAAGTATACCTTTTGTTTCTATCACTAGTTTTTTTCTATTTTGATTTGTATTTTTCTTTTTTGTAGTCGAATCGCTTGATCGTTTAACAACCAACCACTTGATCGTTTAACAGCTCAACGTTTGATGTTCAGATTTAGATTTACGTTGCACCTTCAAGTTTCACACGCGATCCTTTTATTTGTAATCTTTATCCTTTTATGATCCTCTTTGTCAATTATAGTTAAAGTTGAAGAGAGTTCCAGATTACTTACGACGTGGAGTCGATTTATAGTCGACAGTTAACGTGTGCAGAAGCTATATTTACAACCAGTAGAAATTGGAAAGGGTGAATAGTGAAATAGAAAGACTAGACTGAGGAACAGTGCAGTTTTTCTTTAAACATGATAAAATTTTATCAAAATCCCGAATACGCTGTTCTCACCAGCCAAATTTAACAACAGATATATTTGCTGCGGTTCTTGAAAAGTGAATGATTACTCAGCTTGTATCGAATAAAAAGACATCTCATCGCAAATTAAAGACTTACTGAGTCCCTGTAATAATTTTTTTTGTTATTTTTGTTATCATTTTTTAGCATTTTATTTGTTCAAAAGGTGATCTGTACATTAAGACGACGTTTGGCTTGAGCGGTGCGCGAAGATAAGAGCTGTAACGATATGCTCAAGTCATAACCATCATCCAATTAAATGACAGCTCTTTCATGTGCACGAGGCTTGACATTGCTGTTGTCATGATTGTAGTTGTAGCTTATACAGCTCAAGCACTAAATCGTTTGTTTTCACCATTCGTGAGTGTTTCAATCCTGGAAAAAGTAGAAGTTACCAAAGCGTTGTTTTTCCTCTTAAGAGGTAGACGGCTGGGTACCAACCAAGTTCATTTGAGAGTTTATAACTCGTGATGTCGAGACTCTCACTTCATTCGGATCCCGAATACGAAGAATGGTACCAAACGATTGTTTAAATTGAGGATTCATGATGCCATATATGAAGGGGTTGGTCAAGCTGCTGCAATACACGAAGTAATAAGCTATGAGGTGTGCCCAGCGAGGGCTATTAGACCCAAAAGCCTCTATAAACCCAATGACTGACAGCGGTGTCCAGCACATCATATAGACACACACAACAACAAATGAAGTCTTAAGCACTTTGTTTTCGGTGCTGTTGCTACTTTTTCCCTGGCTCTGAACTCCCGCATGGCCTTGTACTCTAATCGCGCTGGCCCTCACTGTCTTGTAAATCACGTAATAACAGTAAAATATGACACAAGCGGCAAGGAAGATGGTTGAGATGCATAAAAACACGATGTAAGATACGTCGTCAAGTGCCCAAACACATGTGCAGTCGCTGAACAATTCGTGGTACTCAATTTTTCCCCAGCCGTACAACTGCGGTGTCGTCACTGCAAAGGTTGCCAGCCAACAAAAGGAAATGACAATGTATGTGCTCTTTCTATTCGAAAAGAACTTTACATACAAATTTCTTTTGACGACCTTCAAATAGCGATTTAAAGCGACCCCGGTCATGGTAAATAGTGAAGTGATACCGAAGATCAGCTGCGTCACGCCTACCAGCTGACAGGCAACGTGACCAAACATCCAACGGCCGTAACGCAAGCTGACTATCCAAAACGGCATATGAAGTAACGCCATGAAGATATCACTGAAGGCCAGGTTCTCAATGAGCATGTTTGTGATGGTGTTGAGTCGAGCATCGTGGTGAATTGCGTACACCACGAGAACGTTGCCAAAGAAACTGACCAGACTTATTGCAACACCGACGAACACCTCAAAGCCGATTTGGATGTCACCTCTGCCCAGAGGATCATCGTTGTAGTTTTCTGTAGTGCTGTTAGGTAGGTCAGCAATTGTCATTACACCCTGCTGAAGGTGAAAAAAATAGTCAGACCTTTTAATCTTCCAACTCATAGACCAAATGCATAAATAGTGGCCAAAAATGTATTCTTTTGTTTATATGCTAATTAAAGTCACTAACCTCGCTCTCAAGCAACATTGCTTTTGAATTTTGTCCATGCAAACGATGCTAGTGAGTCTAATTAGCACATAAACAAAAGAATAATTTTTTGGCCGCCATTTATGCATTCGGTCTATTCGTTTCCTGTTAAATTTGTTTCTGGGCTACACACATATGGGACTGAATCAATCAATCAATCAATACTTTATTTATACACGTAACGTCTAGGACCTGTACAAGCTCGTTCATAGTACGTACGTGTGTGAAATTCCATTCAAAAAGACCATACCACAACACCGGCATCTACGTTCCCTACTTTTCACGGCTGTGAAGGGTCTGGTTTTCAAGCCGTTTACTCTAGCATAGGGTATATAAATCAGAGCGTTTGGGTCTAGAATAGGGTATCATTTTTCACTAAACTGACCAGTTGGTTGAAGATTTTATATAGCCTAAGGAAATCAGGAATTGCCACTCAAAAATATATAAAAAAAATCTGAACAACTATAAATAAATCTTTTTTGAGAGAGAAACGATGGTGGTATAAGGTTTTGTTTTGGCTAGACTGTGCTAGTGACCTAGGGGGGTTTAGTCTAGTATAGGGCAGCAAAATTCAGCTGAACCAGCTCTGGTATAGGCTAAGGGTTCCAGGGTTCCAGCGGAACATCCCCACCCAGAAATTCCCTAAGTACCCTCCCGCGGGGTTTATCGTCCTTATCGAAGAAGATTAGAAAGTCTAACCATTGACAGATGTTAATGCATAGGCAGCACTTTCTCCTCAGTAATTTAAAGACCATGAGTGATGATCCGGCCAAGGTTAGAATTCACGACCTCACACATGACAGTCCAGTGCTCAACCAACTGAGCTAATTTACATTTACATTACACTGTTATGTACCCTATCTTTCTGAACATTCTGTGGGAGCATGTTTTTTTTTGTTTGTTCTATGAGCCAGGGGTCGTGTTAAGGCAAGAGAAAATGAGCAAAGAAAACATGCCTCGTCTTATATGATACGGGGACAGAATCTATTTATATCTCGTTCTATGGCTGCGCGGTTTCCCAATACCGCAAGTGGAAAGTCAAGGTCAAACGAAACAAGATTACAACCACGTGATGAGCAGGACATTGGTCAGTTAAAATAGTTTGCAGATCTAAAAATAGATTCTGTCTCCTTATCATAGCAAGAGAACCCAGTATGGAAGATACGTTCTCTTACCTCATTTTCTCTTGATTAAGGCTATTGCACTTTGCCAGCACTTCTCAGTTTCACTTTAACGTTAGAAAAAAGTTTGCTACTAACTTTTTTCATTTTGCGACTAAAATTTGCGACCAGTCGCAATGCATGCGACCACGAAATTTCCTTAATTTCGAACCCCGCGTACAATGCTCGTACACGATTGACGTTTTTATCTCAGAAAAATAAGTTTTTTCCCTGCTTTAATTAACGCGAAATGTAACTTTTTAAATGCACTTACAGAAGCTTCACAATTTTGGCAGATATCTTTTTGAGCGTCAACGAAAAATTTACTTCAAAAAGTAATTTTCCTTCTAAAAAGGCTTTTTGTGTCATAAGAGTTTTACTGTTTTTAACAAGGTCCGTTGAGACGTAAATTGCCTACAAAACAGGATATATTACCAAACATACGGCTAGCATGAACACAAAAACCACATGAAGTAATAACGGAGGATTAACATTGTCTTCTATATATATTTCCGTACACTGCATTTATAAACGAAATGAACCCTTTCTCAGCGATTATTTTTTACGATAATTGAAATGGGACATTTTTCAAATGCAAACAATGTCTCTATGGCGGCAGTTTTTCTGCACCTTAAAGTTCGCCTTCACGGTGCCGTCTATTTTACATATAAGTATTCCTTGCTCGATTTTGAGTTTGATCTCTGGGACGGCATTAACGCAATAGGAATTCTGACTTTCCTTCTATCTAAGTACGCGCGTGGTTATCGATTTCTCTTATCAGCTTTTACAAATCTAGAAGCCGTACGTACTTGCTTGCCATTGCGACTCGCCAATTGTTCTTATAGAATCTACGTAGCTTCGTAATCGCCCTATCAAAACGTTTGCTTAAATTACAAATTAGAAGAAAAACATAAAAAACGTTTTAAAATTAAAACCAGTTCTTCATCAAGCCACATTCAGGGTTAGCTGGTATGACATTAAAACTTAAAACCTTCCTATCTTTATCAAGCACCCTCGCTAAAGACGACAGAATACGGTAACGTACTTGTACCTCCATTTTCACTCAAGGAGAAAACACGTCAAGCTGTCTACCGACAAATCCTTCTTAAAACGGCTTCAGTGACACTAACTTGATGCGAGACTATTGAAATCAAAGTTTGCCTTTCAAAAACGACTTTTTCAGTCGTACGAAAGCAAGCGCCAAAGAATTTGCGCTAAGTTTGTTTCAAGTCAATATGTCTCGTTTCTTACTGCGCGTGGTAGGCAGTTAGTGTGCGCTTAATCAAAAAAAGAAGTTTGTCAAAAAGTTTCCGCACTGTCTGCGCAATAGTACACACAGACTGACAGTATATCCAGACAAGAAAATTAAATTACGGAGTTCAAGTTAATAACCTCACACCAAAATTTCCAAGCGTCAATAATAGATTTTAATGGTACAAAAAAAAGACTGGAGGCAATAAGAAATTATTTTTCTCTAACTCACTATTTGGGATCCTCTTCTTCCACTACTGAGGTATCTTTTTAGACGAAATGGGCGAAAATTAAATCGTTATCCTTCTCCTCAGGCAGTCAAATCTTTCACATTATTTATTTCCATCACTCCACTCTTTGCTTAAGCTCTGATTAATATTCACGCACGCATTCAGTGATCACAGAGTTTTGCTAATTGAGGTTGATTCTCATTTCTCGGCAAACACGTTATAAATTTATCAAACTGAAAACAGGAAGTAAGTCAATGATTTTCCTCGGGCAATCATTAAACATTGTTGGCAAAACTGTCAGCTGCGGATAAAAATAATTTTATAAGCGACGGATTTTCCAGTTAATATCTGCTTCACTTTATTAAGAAATTACCAAATAACCATCATGTTTTTGCAATTAGACATTTGTAATAAATAATGCTTGCTTTGGTGTGTTATTCTTTTGTCTTTTTCGCCGACTCCTCTAGACGTATTTGCCTTCTGCAGGCCAAACGCATTTAAAATCTACATTTCTTCATTCAAAAGAACCACCTTTGCGTTCCCGTTTCCTTTCAAAAAACAAAAGGATAAGATTTTAAAAAATATGAACCGTTTCCGAAAATTCCTTGCATATTGAGCACATCCAGGAAGCGAAAACTTATAAGTTGTCTATTGAACAGTTTTTATATTGCGCGTTTGGAAATGAAGGTTTGTGATGGATAATCGTAGGAATTCCCTTTCTAAAGTTTAATGCGACAGGTACTTAAAACCACGCGCTGAATATGAAAATAAGTAATATTTAAACTGACAGACATTGTTTCCTGTTTAAACGCTTCAGCTGGGTTATTAAAAAAGTTAAAACCTATACAAAGATTTAGGCGAAACCCAAGCTGATTGAGTCATTTTTGTGGTTTAGACAACATAAGACAAACGTACGTAAACAACCGTTTTCGTAAAACCAGCAACAAAGAAATTCTACTTATTTTTCTCAGTGCGTTGAATAGCGTAAATATAATTTTATAGCTCGTTTTTGTTCTATTATACTCCCTGCAGTTAAAAAACAGTTGCAATTTGCTATGCGCAAATTCTCCTTGAATTGATTTGTCTTTTGTTTCTTGTTAAAGTTCAGATAGCACCTGGTTGGATTTTAGGTGCGAAATTGAATATTGAACAGTCTGTTTGTTGCGCCTCAGTAGAAGAAATTCAATAAAGATTTTAAGATTAGTAAGCAAAATCGCATGAAGTTCGTTTTGGAAATTCAATATGAAAGATACTTAGAATCACACGCTACATAGATATTAAAATAAGTGATTTTTTTAAATGATGAAAAAGTGTCCTGATTGACTGATTCAGCTGAGTAATTAAAATACTAAAAATCCATATAAAGATTTAAACGATACCCAAGCTAGAATAGTTTAGGCAGTATAAGACAAACCTATCCAAACAACGGCTTTCACAAAATCAACGACAAAGAGGACCTAGTAATTTTCATGAGTGGAATGACTGGCGTCAACTGACATAATATCTGGCCGAGTTCATTTTTCTGCTTTGATAGCTGTTACAGTTTAAAATTCAATAGTTGCAGTTTTCCATTTGAGCCCTTTTTCCTTGTTAGGTTTTAAATTTTGTAAATTTTTAAACTTCCCCTGGTTTGATTTTGTCAATGCCAAACGCGTGGAACACCGAACCGGCAATATGCTTATATCAGAAACAGGTGTTGTTTGAAGTAATGAATGTAGATTTAGTTTTTCTTCTGTTTTTTTTTCCTCTTCCTGTTTGCCTCAAGAAGCCTTTTAACTGTTGAGATCCGGGTAGCAATTACCAGCAGGTCCTAAAATTTCGCTTATTTAATAAAGCGCACTAGGTGAAATAGAGATACTTAAATTTGAATTGATGATGTTAAGTTTTGTTTCACCTTCACTTTACGTCAACGTGGGGGAATCGGAAAGCAAGGAGTAGTTTGTGGACTCGAATGTCTCCGACTGTACACAATTGTTTCTTCAACTTTGATGGTTTTTCTGATTTCCTGGACTGGAGTTTATGATTAATCGGAATCTCAAAAGTGCTCTCTTTTCTCTAATAATAATACATTTCATTAAGAACCAGTTCCTTTTATCCAACGACTGATTTATCTTCAACGCTGCTTGGATCCACTAACATTGATTTCATAGAATTTCTTTTTCTACCACCAGTTTACTTGCCAAGGAATTGATTGATAACACAGCGAACACACTATGCTACACGCCTTCCATATCTCAGTGGC
Organism: Ricordea florida; assembly: GCA_949710005.1. Classification (NCBI taxonomy): domain Eukaryota; kingdom Metazoa; phylum Cnidaria; class Anthozoa; order Corallimorpharia; family Ricordeidae; genus Ricordea; species Ricordea florida. Next base: position 22,387,445 of record OX453283.1, on the reverse strand, counting down.
AAGCCCTTCATGGGAGGCCCAGTCAAACTCAGTGTCAAGGTGTGACTTTCTAAAGGAACTGTGGCTGCGTTCAGGTTGGTGGGAGATTGAAACTCGCGAATAATGTGTTAAGCAAACGAGTTGATATGTAAGTTCTACCACCTTGACCTTTGAAAGTCTGCTCGACATTTCTGTGTGTGATAGTTGATGAGTCCGAAGCACGAACCAGCTATCGCCTCATAGAAATCGAGAGCGAATAATCTAATTGTTTAAGTAAAAGTCATAATAAACGAATCATGTGTCGGTGAAAAATATGCCAAAATACTAAATCTTCCTGCGAAGACGTCGCCATTTTTGAAAACGATCTTCAATCAAATGCTGCAATCTAATTAAACAATAGAGTGTTTCTGTCGAGGACCTATCGGCTGATAGTTGCCCCTCGGAAATTTGATGTTCTTAAAACATCATCATTTTTCGCTTCGTGGGCCAATATGCTAGTTTTAAGAACATCAAATTTCCAAGGGCCAATTGTCTTTATTGTTCACCACTTAATTTTCTTCCGCTCGCCAGTTCAAAAACAGGTAAAACCCACTAAATGCGGATCAAATTAAATGTTTATTCAAGCGTACCTTTTGTTTGGGGGGGGGGGGAGGGGGGTGGGTACAACCTCATTAACAAGGATAGATACATCTCCTTTGCTAACCTCGACGAAGCGAGTAGCCATGCTTATTAAAATTTTCACGGACGAGAACTATCCATCTGGGTATTTTTCTTAGAAGGACACTATGAGCTGATAGTGTCTCTCCGCGGACGAACACTATCGCGTCACGTGATCAATTTAAACCAATAAGAATCGGAGAAAATTTGGAGATGAACTATAATGGCTGATAGTGAACAGTAGCTCAACCAATCAGATTGCGGCATTTGCATTAGTACACTGGCAGATTTTTGCTAATCCCTGTGTTGAACACTGGAGAGGGATATGGGAGAGACGGGTGTAGGCAGGCTGAAATATTGACCGCTTGCGTGTAAAGTCTTCGCCACATCCCTACTTGCAATTAGTTCCTATTGTTTCCAATAGCGGCAATTACAGACGAAGACCACTATTGACAGTCTGGCTAACTTTACAGAAAGCTTTCAACCTGCAGAAAAATGATACAGACTGCATTCCTACTCTAAAACATTTTCTCTGTGTACTCTTTTTGTCTACTCTTTCGTCTACTTCCCTCAACAAAGAGCAACTTTTCAAAATTCAATTAATTACCAACAATAGATAAAGTTACGCCCTGAAGACATGCTTCTTTTGAGAGCGTCTGTTTGGTGACAAGTTTCAAGAAAAGGCCGGGTTCTTAGACAAAACTTGTTTTGGATGATCCAGCTCAAGCAAATTGTCATTTTGCTCCCGATTTTCGACGTCGTAAATTTGGCTCATGGAAATAATGATTATTTTGTTGTCGAAGTGAATCCAAGACAAAGCACTTACCTCACTGCCTGCTAAATATGTACCCAACGCCTGAAACATGACACAGTCGGTTTGAATGGTCTCAACTTGTTAACGCGCAGCTCTTGAATATATGTAAACGTAAGAATATTTGCAGAGATGACGGTGTGCAAAAAAAAAAAAAAACACTTTCGACGATCGAAACACACGCACAGATCTGTACATTGGCGAGTTCAGCTCTGCTTAATGACCCAGGGAAAATTAAGTAGTTTTCGAGGCAGTTTCCATTTAATTAACAATTATTCGCCGAAGGCGAAGTGATTATCGGTGAATATTCACCGAGACGAAGTCGAGGTGAATATTCATCGATAATCACTGAGCCTGAGGCGAATAATTGTTTTAGTATAAATACATAGGTGATTATTTCAAAAAAAGAAAAAAAAGCATTGTACAACACGAAAAAATTATATTTCATCAAAAGCGCGCGAACGACTGGCAGCCATTTTGTTCGTCGAGGTGATTATCGGCTGATAATCCGAGATAGCGAACCAATCAGAGCGCGCGGTTTTGTATAATCACCTGAGTATTTATACTAATATTGATTAATGACTAGAATTTCAAAACAATAGTACAACCTGCTCTTTAACCGACGGTTGCAAATAACGGCTACGTACTGTGTTAAGTTCTCGTACAAGTGTGGAGACAATATTTGGTAAAATACTGCGAATTATCAAACGCGAATCATGCTGGAATAAACAACTTACGGTGAAGTTCTTGACGGTTGACATAGAAGTTGCCTTTGAGTAAAATAGGAAATGCTAATTATTAAAATTAGTTCATAAATTATGAATTAATAGTTATAAATGTATGACGACTTTAAGAAGTGATGTACATGTCAAATGCCATTTCGTTCACGGTTTAATTAAAGTGACAAAGCAATTTTATCAACTCGTTTTTTGCGTACGTGCCACAGTAAAACTTTATCCGAGACAAATGATGTTTTACCAGCATTTTAAAGTCCGACGCCAAATTGTAACTTTGCAGTGAAAAGATAAATTTATTACACTAGATTACTCATTAATTAAATTCAATTTTTTTGGTCATTCTAAGCAAAATCTTCAACCAAACGAACATTTTCTCTGGGCTCACAAAATTGTTCATTTGCTACGAAAAACTTTGAAATACTTAAAATGTTGAAACGTTCAAGTAAAAGGTAGTGACAAACCGAAAAACATCACTTTGAAGTTCAGTTAAGTTTAGAGTTTTTCAAAGAATGGTCAAATTTCATGAATTCGCCATCCAAGGATATCAAAAATAGTACATCGAGAAATTTGCCAGGTGGTAAAAAATTGTACTTCAAACTCTCGAAATTATGACATACGGTGGGTTGATCACGTTGTTCATGGGATATCAGTTGATTTAGTTGGAATATAAAACAAAGAATATCAACATGAAAAGATTTAAAAGAAGTTGCAAAAAGGTAAAACCCTTTCTGTAGAAATTTAAGGCTAACCTTATCTCGATAGGAACTAGCTCATACATGAAATTGTTTCCCAACACTTTGCTTGTATCTGCGTTTCTGGATTTTTCGGCAAGAACAAAGAATAAACTAAAATTAAACCTGCGGCGGAATAATTACACCAATGGAAAACTAATGAGTTCTTCTTCTTCAGCTTTTAAATATTTAAGCAGCCCAAGGCGATAACATACTTATCGGTAAAATTTTTCTCGCATCATATGAGCGATCATGTTTCACATGTTTGCCGGATTTATAAACCCCACATTCTATAAATTTATAAATCTCACATCTCACATTTTTATGATACATAAAACCCAGTGCGTAAGACACCTGCTATAATTACCGATCTAGCGTTTCTAATGTAAGCCTTGCATAAGTTGTGATTCAATTTTATCCTTGGTTTAAATTTTATTTTCGTTTGTTTCAAACTCATTATATACATAATCATAGCAAAAAACAAAGGAAAATAAGATTTAAACTAGAAGTGACGCATGGCTGTTGGAACAAAATTCATTTGTGAAGAGAATAATTATACGGATATCAGGATCAAGCTTTGTGAAAAACTGCAAGGCAGACGGAGTTTCGCTTCAGTAACAAAACATAAACGGATACAGACCTCCGTCTTTACCCGATTAATGTAGAAAACCAGGTGGATAACAATAGAAGCTCAAAAGCCTGGAATTTAATACCGCGGAAAGAGATCGTTCCATAATAAGCAGGCTATAGCAATTAGGATAGTTAAATAAACTTAACACCGAACTGTGCATTCGCTTCGAAATTTCACACACAATTTACAATGATCTTCTAGTTTAAAAGAAAAAACTACATAGTTAATTGCTACAGACGTAGTGTATGCAGTTTAGTTACGCGTGCTTGGCCCAATAAATTTCAATTCTGGGTGCATAGGCATGAACGTGACGATAATTACCGAATGATACAAAACCTCAGAGAGCTTGAATGCTTTGAAAGGCTATTAAAATGGAAACCAGTGCGCATCCTTTATGCGTAAATACGACAGATAACCTAACAATTTCAATTGTTTAATTCATCAATATGACCTTCATGGCATCATAAGGTCTACGCTATTTACAGAGCTGGGAAGGACAATGAGTTCATGTTGCAACAAAGAGAGTTTGAGGATGCAATCTTACAAGGAAACTTATCTTTTTTATTTGGATCGCTTTGTACTAAGAAACTTAGTGAAACCGAGATCAATTTTCCGTTTGAAATACTCGAAGCCCAAGTCGAAGTCTATGTATGGCGTTTCTTGCCATGAACCTAATGAAACAAGCACTGATTTCTTAGCTTTTTTGGCCATTTAGAAAGTGGCGCGCCAGTTTTTATCCTTTTTTACTTAAGGTTGTCGTATACCTTCAGGGGTGTCTCGCGTAGAAGCGATGTAGCGCATCCAGTTCAAACCGTATATACCTAAGCCCTATATCAAAATAAAGCTTATAAAGCTGATTATAAAACTATACCACGAATTTTGAAATAAAATGAATTGTCGAGTTTTTCACGACCTCTAAATGCGAGGGTCCAAGTCACCTATTCAAAGCTACAAGGCAAAGCGAATTTTGTCTTTTGCTAGTTTTATTTGTTCCTCAGTTTCCGGAACCAAAACGCTTAACAAACAGTGGTCTGCGTTTTGCCATACTAAATTGCAGTGAAAAGTTATAGACCATTTTCGAAATCGTGTTAAAAAAATGTGAAGCGATCGTACAAAATTCGCGACACATTCTTGTTGTTTATATGCTCAACTAACCACTGTGAAATTTTGAGGGCAAACGAACGAATTCCCTTTGAGTTTTAGCACTTTAAAGTGTCCCCTTCCCGTGTCATCCTATTGTCGAGAAAACAGCGCTAAGAATGTCAATCAACTGGGTAATTTTTACTCCTGACCAAAGCGTAAAACCGCCATTTCTCCGCCAATAGAGTCTTTTTCAATAATTTTTTTTACATTTAATTCAGAGACCACATTTCTATCATTACTTGAACCTAAAAGTCCAAATTTCAAGAAAATTGCCGATCCGAAGGATATTTTTTTGGTTTTATACAAACGCATTTTTCCTACAAGTCGTACATATTTTATAGTTATTGTGACCAAACTAGAGGGGCTCTGGCGAGAGGCACACAAACAAGTCGAGACTGTAAGACTTGTCTTTGTAAAAAAAAAAATAAAAAAAAAATAAATTAATAATAATAATAACAATAATAAGAGAATAAGGCTGCAAGGCACCACATTTCTCCCATTTTGCTATATTATTTAATTTATTTTGCCTCCTACCTATTCTGTACTTTAGCTGAGTTGTATAAATGTGTTTTCTTTTCAAAGTCTATATTCATCTACCTATATCTACCTGTAACGTTACTATCATGAATATGACAAATAAAAAAATTGTATAGCACTGTTCTATGCGCAAGAAAAGTCCTAAAATTTCGAATTTTTGATCGCTCGAAATTTTGTTAAGGCCATGAAAAATATATCTGTGTAAGTTACATTTAGATCCAACCAGTTGTCAAAACGTTTCAACCTGTTTCACCAACGTGAGGCAGATGGCCAAAACTGGTCACGTTATTTAGGTTAAAGAGAACTAAGAAATCTATAGCAATTTGCTGGAGCCAAAACGTTACCAACGACAACAAATAGGGTTTTGGAAAACAGTCCTAAGAAAATACGCGCGCTGATTGGTTAGAATTCATGTTTCCGTAACTCGATAGAGACACAGAACCTAGCACGAGCTGTTGACGCGGCAAAGAGAATTTACATTTTGATAATCAAAGTTAACAAGTTGTTTTACTTTTTTTCGTTGCGATGTTTTCTAAAAAAAATAGAAAACATGTTCTCCGTGTTTCCATCGAGTTGAAGAAACACTCGTAAACGTTTGGGAGAAGTCGAAAAAGTTGTTCTCCCAAACTTCCACTCGTGTTTCTATAACTCGATAGAAACCCGGTACATGTTTTCTATTTGTTAAATAACAGTGTGGAAGAAAATAATGTTACTTTACCTGTGCAAGGAGTTAGAATTCGAAAGGTTCTTGTTTCAAGGGATTAGCCAAATAAAACTGCCTTTTGTGCCGGAGATTGTTGGTTTAGTTCACTGATGGTTTGGGTGGTGGTCCGTCAGAAATGCACTTGGCACCTTAAGATGGAGACAGATAGCGCCAGATTGGGTTTTATCATTATGATTACCAGTTTATGAACACTACTAAATCAAGGCTTTCACGGCGAGATAATTAAAGTAGATAGCTCTATTTTTACTTTGTAATTGAAATGGCTACTCGCTACCAACCCTTAGTGGCTTTCAAATGGACAAAATTGAAGGGTCTTATCCGCACACGAAGTGTGCAATATTTTGTTTAAGTCAATGCATGATTTAAAACTACAAGCGGAAAGATTTATCAGGTCTCATCGCCCAGAATGAGGCGACACATCCGGGACTTTTTTCAATCTCTCGGGCGCAAAATTTGAATTCTTATCAGGGAAAGTACGCAAAACAATAAAGAAAGTGAACAAAAAATGCGAAGTTGCGCTTGTAAATTCTACTCTTACGGCGCACCGGTTCAGCTTACCAGTTTCCGTTCATATGGCTTTCGTAGAAGAGAAGTCAATAAAGCAAGTGTCACCTTCTTCATGTTTGTGGCCCTTTTAGAAGCATTATCATTTTGGGCCTCAAATGTAGCTATTTCGCAACTGTATTTGTATGAGACCAACACTTTTTCAAAGCGAAACTGTACACTAAGTTTACACAGGTGGCTTGTAATGAATGATTTTCCCACGCTTCAAGATTCCTTCATTTCGATCCTTATCATATCCACTTTGATAACTTCATGAATACAAATGCTTATCTCAACCATCACGAATTTCGATTAATTATATTAGTGGCGAAATCGTTAAAGGCCCTCTAGAATTTTAATGGTTTTTTGAACGTTTACATTTAACACTTAGTAAGGGACGGACCATTAGAAAAGTGATGGGGGGGGGCGGGGGGGTGGTGGGGAATTTTCAGCTCGCACGAATTTTTTTTTTCGCTCACTGCTTGTGGAGGAATTTTTTTTTTCAGGTGAACCCCTATGCACGAATTTTTTTTACTACGTGTGAAAAAGTCACAATTGGACCTTCCTTCTGCATGAATTTTTTTTTTACCTTCTTCCTTGCATGAATTTTTTTCTTGGCATTTTCCCTTGCATGAATTTTTTTTGGGGATTTTTCCCCACCACCCCTCATTATCTCAACCATCACGAATTTCGATTAATTATATTAGTGGCGAAATCGTTAAAAGCCCTCTAGAATTTTAATGGTTTTTTGAACGTTTACATTTAACACTTAGTTACTGGTCCCGGAGGGAAAGAGTGAATTTTTTTCTCGAGAACTTCAATGTTTCCCGAGACTTCGAAACATTGAGATTCGAGGGAAGCAAAATCAACTGTTCACCAAGGGACCAGTCTTTAAGTGATTTGTTATATAGCAAAACAAAAACGCTCTGATCACGTGCGAAGCATGATATTTGCGACCTCTATGAGAGGAGAGACCTACTCCGTCATGAATATCATTGGCCAATAGCAGGCGCTGTCATATGGCATTACATCACAGCCGATGCGCTGAAATGAAACCTCTCTTGCTATTGGCCATATCGTGTCAGCGTACACGGAGGTCTCACCCATCCTGCTGCATAAATGCAACAGTGGTAAACATTTCTCGGGTAACAGTGAACTGTTTTCCGTCTGACGTCATAGTTTTCGCAATGTTGCCCGCGCATGGCATTTGGCAGTAAACAGTTTCATTGTTAGTTGTCACGTGACCATGAATTAGCCAATGAATGGGCGCGCTGTAGCGGGAAAAACGCCAGCTATATAACAATCATCAATAACAAATATAAGACCGCTTTCACGTTTCCCAAATACCGCAATTTGGTTTGTGTCGTATTTGTAATGTAAATTAATTTCCTTTATTTAAAACGCACGCAACTTGCGCCGAGTTGAGACAATTGCACGCAAGCCATCGTTTGGGAATTGGATTTTTTATAAAGTTCCTCCGATTGTAGAAGGTTGAACAACGTTAGCTTTGCTCTAGATTCTCAGGAACCTTTCTTAAGTAATTCTCTGTGCAACAATTAGAAACTATGCTATTTTAACCAATTTCCGGCACGTGCTCACCTACGTGCGTCATTGGTGTACGGATTTTGCAAGGCTTATAGTATTCTTTACAGAAAAAAGGCTACTACTCTGGTATAATCAAATTTAATTTAACTATGTAACGAAAAAAGGTTTTCGGTCCGTCTGCTCTCGATTGAAAAGACAACGACACAAAAACTAGGAACCAACGTCATATGGCAAGATTCGACAACGATTTCTGTAAGATAAAATGAACCTTAAATTTTCACCGACATGTACCGGTACTTCTATAAAATATACTTGGCTCAGGGTTGAAGGAGATTTATTTGAAGCCCCCTAGATAGACTTTGGCAAAGTGCAAAAGAATTTTTGTTTGCTAGTTGCAAAAGTGTACACTTCAAGATGGAAAATTGTTCGCTGGATTTTAAGTTCTCTTTGTTTGTGGCGCACATACAAATTTTAGTGACAGAATTTGCACGCCTTCTTTTTTTTTCCCTTTCACCTTTTTCTGAGGAACAATATTTTGAACAGAATAGTTAAGAAAAGAATTATTATTTCTTTCTTATCACTATGGACGGACAAAAAAAGTTGTGAAAACTATGTGGCATAAATTTCAAGTATCTTAAAGATCACCAATGATATTTTGAATGGGTTTAAAGTGGCGAATTTAAATTTCTTTCTTGCCAAACAGAAAAGCGTAATAAAACTGTCAGCGTTTTAAAAACCATTTGTCCAAGGTTACCGATACCGGAAAATGTCACTCTTAGACATCTACATTTACTCGGTAATCTCATGATTAAAATCATGGGCTATTTTTTCAGAACAACAGAAGCACGTGCGGGAAGTCACATCTACAGTAGTAAACATCTGCAGATCAATCATGAACTGTCATTCTTTATCTTAATTAATTATTGATTTTAGTTTCTTGGCAAGGTGAAATTCTTGCCAAAATAATGATGTATTACTGCGAAATCGCTTTCTTCGATAGCGCGCTAGCCGTTGAGGTATCTTTGTCTGACATGAAACGTCTGAAGACGTCCCTCAAAACAACGACACTGCACCTTTTGTACCAGCGCATTACAAAATAAAACAAGATAGAAGTTAAAAAAGAAATCAGCATTTAGGATTGGACGATAACCATTTGCCTTTTAAAGCTGCAACCATTTAAGACATATGGTATTTCTCAATATGAACACCCGTTAAATACAATCTAGAATGACAGACACTTGAATGCACTACGCTATTTAGGAGGTGACACTTACGTGTTTGCTGTCCGGCTCAGTGAGTTCGAAAAAGTAAAGTCGAGAGTATATGGATTGGTTCCAGAAACCTCAGTAGTTTTTTGTCGAATTCGATCGTCCGAAGGTTGAATTGTTGGTGACTTTGCCAAACGTTTCGACAACATGAGTGGAAGACAACCTCGAAATCAAGTGAGAGCGTACTTCAAAGGGAAACTGACAAAAACCTGACCAATAACATTTAAGCCTCCACAACCAATCACATCATGGCGTTATTGAACAACAGCCAATAACATCACAGCGTTGGATGAACACATAAATACCACCACTTGACGTCAAGTAACTCTTTTGAATCTGATGATAACAGATCTTTTCAGAACAACAAGCACCCGTACGACAAAAATTTATAGGTACCCTTCTCCGAGAAAAATGGAGTTCATTTTCGATCCTTTTAGCATCTTGTCAGTATACGTATGGCGAAGCAAAACAGTATACATAAGAGTGCTCGTAAAATATATTGGAGTTATTCACTCAAAAGTGGTTTTGTGCAACTGGATATTTTTACGAATCTGCTTCTGTGAAATGAAAACTGCAGGGAACAATACTCGACGGTCATGGGTGTGACGGCATTTAGTAATTAGGGTAAAACCACTGGAAAATACGGGGTAATATTTGCTTTCGTTTTATCCTTAAATACCATACCACCACATAAAAATACAAAAATTTAGTATCCACCCATCAGATATTTGTTTGAGGTTGAGACTAGGAAGTTAGCCATTTGACATAACTTTTTGCCACAACTATATGGAGCACAGTCCTTGAATCTGTCTGACTTTTTCTTGACTTATTTTTTTCAATAATACAACTTTTGGCATACATTAACCTCATTACAAATGAACGTGGCGTTTGCAATTACGTTCAGTCTTATATCAGTCTTCAAAATTCCAAAATTGTGCCGGAGCGAGGAACTTTAAAACATCAACAATTTCTCCGATAAATAAATAATAGCTTGTTTAACCATGTTGAAAGAGAAATTGCTCTGTAAACAAATCAGTAAGATTTCCGGCTAGTGTTCTAAAGATTCCATTAAGATTTTATAATCTGACCCATATACGTACGCAACCATGTCGGTACAAGTCCTATATAAACGGTTGTAATTGTACGAAGAAATGTTTCCTTCAACTTCTAAGGAAAATGATGCCTTGGACGGATGAAATCTGCTAGTGAGTAAAGGTATACAGTTTACATAGGTTGAAAGCCAATTAAACGGCTCGAAAACTCGACGTACCGTTGAAATTTATTTTGCGCGCGTATCACACGTCTTTTCGTTTATCAGGTCGTTTAGTGTAAAGTTGCTGAAATTAAAAATTAGGCATTTTACAAACGTTTTACCAGCTTGAAGTCGCGAAGAATGCAAAAAAAAAAAAATTTGGTTCAGATCTAGAAAAAGCTTTACATTAGAGAGGCTTTTACAATTTTATGCTGATGCTCAACTAAGAGAACTGACTTACCTGCTGATTGCTAGGATTTAGTCACAGTACTTGTTCGCATTCCAAGTAAACAAGAAAGAAACAGGCAGTCGTCACGCGAATTCTTGTAAAGTAATCTGCAAGCGCGTGTCTAAATGGAAAATAGAAACAAACCGCACAGCATGAGCTCAAAACGTGAGTGGGATCCGGCCTAAACAGAAGCCAGGGACATCTCAATGATTGGTTGAGTGTACAAGAAATCACTTCAATTTTCCAAAAGCGCCCTTAAATAAATATTCATTACTAACCATGGCTACATGAGGGAAAAGCTTGGAAGTTTCTTAAATGATAACTCGCACTGTGTGGTTTGATACATAGAAAAAAACAAAACCCCTATGCAAAAAATAAAACAAACAGTACCACAGCACAGCACTGTTCAGTAGATTTCCAAAGAATGGTCACACAGCATGGTTTGATCCACAGATAAAAAAGATAGAACCACACTGTATAGCAAAACGAACAGTACCACAGTATCACAGTACAATACAGTTCAGTAGCTTTGACAAAAATGGTCACATTGCATGTTTCTGTGCCTAAATGAAGCTTAAACGTCAGCCCAATTGGTCACTCATTATGTCATTTCACTGGTACTAGCTTACTTTTACATATGTAACTATAAGGCAAGTGAATTTTTTTAATAGCTTTTATAAAGTAACAAAAGCTTCAGTTCACAAACAAATCTAGCAAATATAAAGCACTTATTAGTAAGCTTCTGCATAACAAAGTTGCACGTTGTAACTTGTACTCGAACTACTAAACAATTAGATTATGAGCTCGAGATTTCTATCGCGTGATAGTTGACGAGGGCGCAGCCCGAGTCAACTATCACGCATAGAAATCGAGAGCGAATAATCTAATTGTTTTAGTATAAATCTACTAGTCGTTCAAGACTTTGTCTTTTCTGAAACAGCCTCGACCAGTAAACTGTCCAAATCTTCTTCACGGACACTTCGAAAACCTGACGAAGCGGCCGCCATTACGCTACTCACTATCTATCACAGAATAGATAGTGAGTAGCGTAGCCAATCAGAGCGCGGCATTTGTGATAGAACGCTAGTAGATTTATACTAAATACGGTTAGTTAATTCGTAAAAAAAGCTAAGAGTAAAGAAAAATTTAATGGTCATTTTCTCGGAGTTCCGCATTCAGTGCACAAGGAAAGGAACCGTAAGGAAAACTTTAGCACACAGATCAAGACAAAAAGAAAAGTGTTTTACGTTCAAAAAAGCATTTGGAATTGAAAGAAACCTGTGCGTGATGGCGAGGTACGATTGAAGAGAATAATTGTTTTAATATATACCAATGAAGTAACGTCAAACACATCTCGGAAACAGCTCAAAATCGAGAATTGAACCTTGCCATTTTTTGTTTGACCAAACCTCAATTGCACAAGGATTTCCCAGAATCTTTGGTACTGTTCACCTCCTAGGATGTTAGTAGTATTGAACATGCCGAGATGGTGAGCCAATCAGATTGCTCTAGGCAAAGTTGCTTTTTTGGTGTGTACTACTTTGTTTCATTAAGTGAAATCTATGTAACGTGTGCTGTGATTGGTCCTCCATACGCGCTTGCATCAAAGTATATAACACGCCCTTGGTCCTGATTTGATTAAAAAAAATGATGCAAGCACGCGAAGGAGCTTGGGGGAAATTCATAGTCGTGATAATATTTATGGCACTCTCCCATTCTTCCCTCTTGTGTGTATTAGCTCTCTTATTTCTCTAATGGTTTCTATATTAATTTTTAAATGATGCAGAAGGAAGAAAAAGATAATACAAACATGTGATTTTTCTACCATGACACTTGACTTGCTATGCAAGTTTCATGACCCCGTCTTTTTAACTCGGTCCACAACACACACTTACACACACAAACACACAAACATACACACAAAAAAATAACAACAACAACAACAAAAAAAGAAACACGACAAACACTTTTCTTTTATTGACCTCTTGCTAGCTCAATAAAATATATTTATTATTTACTCGGATAAATAGGCTATCACCAAATCGAGATTTATCAGATTACGAAATACGGGAAGCATATTTTGGTACTGCTGTTTATTTCATATTTGGCTTCACATTAAGTAATATTCAGCCCATTTTCTAAATATACTTAATTAGCTCAATAGAGTTATTTGTAGTGGTTACGCCCCTTTCACTGTGTGACGTACACCCGCGCACAAGTTAGGGTGGGGGATTGTTGGATGGCACAGACTTACTAACATCATTACAACCTAAATAAATATGTGTCTGAAAAGAAGTGTTACCCCCATTTCAGGCAATTTTGGTTAACAACAACTTAATCTTGAAACAAAGCTCTTGAGACAACTTCAAAAAAGCTCTGAAAAGGCGAGAGTTGGTCTAAAGCGAGTTACTATGATGTAAATCTTAAGGAAAGATAAAAGTACTGCCACGAGATTTTCTCAATTTTTGCATCGACAGAAACGCACTAATGCATAACAAAGCGTGCGAAAAACATTTTTAAACATCTGTGTTTGAAAATGTTTCTCCATCCTTCCTGAGAATTTTAATTAAACATTTCGTTTTATAACTCTCTCACAGTTTTTGTTTCGGTGTAAAAGGTTCAAATTTGATCGGCAGAATCGTTAACGTCGCTATAACATTTCTCACGAAACTTTTATCTCGCTTGTTTCAGATACCAAAGAAAACGTGTTGTAATGTGTGTACAATTATATATTTTCTTAATTTTGTGAGCACAAAACGGGCTACTTATTCCAATTTGTGTTAATTTTCCGTACTACTGATGTCATGTTATTTTGTTTTTTTCTAAGTTTTATTATTTTTGTCACAAAAATTTGATATATTGCACAAGAAAAAAAACATCTATGACAGGAGGAAGAAACAGGGCAAGCCCTCATTGACATCAAGCTCCAATTGACATCAACCCCCTATAGGTAGCTTGATAACAGTTGTAGAATGTATGCTAAATTCCAAAACTTAAAGTTTGAGATTCTGTTGTTTGTCGCTGCACTATGTCATGCAATGTGACCAATGTTAAAAAAGCCTCTAACCTTAAAAGTGGCAGCTATATCGCTGTTTTTAATTGGTTCGTTCGAACTTTGATGTATTGTTTTTACCCGTTGTATTGTTTGTATTTATTTTTTAACGCACGAACAAAAAGCTGCCCCGTTAGTTTTTAATTAAAATTTCATTATAGAATTCATAATATCCTTAGGTTATTAACTTATTTTTCCATCAAAAATAAATTAGAAGGCTTGTTTTTAAGAAAAAAAAAACTAAATGAAAAAAGAAAAACACTATCAAACATACCACGATCTATGAAAGTATTAGAAATCTTGAAAAGAGGGAACAAGTATAGTTAGTTAAAAAATTCATTCTCGAAATTTGAAATGATGTCCAATAGCCAGCACAAACTGGGCTTGGGGTAAACTGTTCAATAAACATACATTTGTCTTGAAATGAATATAGAATATTGCATATAGAATATGCAACGCTATATGACGTCAGCAAACTCGTTTCTCTATGACAACAAAAGGACTATTGACATTCTGGGGACTGAGTTGAACTTGGGAGAAAATAGATTTGTCAAATAAAACACTCATTAAGAGTTTTCCTATTTTGTTGTCGCTAGTACACGAAAACAAGCTGCTCGCAGGCGTGTAACTTCTAGGAAGTTACAGCGGACAGTCGTTAATTAAAACTTGACGTAAACCCAACGCAAGCAAAGATCTCCGAGCTCAAAATCGGCTTTTAAAAATTGTGTCATGTAAAAGGGCTCATCAGTTTGAGAGCTCTCTCTAAATTAACGAGAATTATTTGAGCGATCGTTTGACTTTCGAAAGTATCCCGTCTTCGGAAAAAAATTCTTTGATATATTCTCGAACTGTTAAGTCTGTACCAAAACGTATAGGGCTTACGACCATTTCCGATATCTGCCGAAACCTGTCCGAAGACATTTTCGATCCCACAATTAAGAGCGAGTTCAGCCCTAAAGGCAGTTTTTTCCAGTACAGCGCAACATCCTGATGGGCCTTCGTGTTTTAGACAGCAATCGAGATTTTACAGTTACAGATGTAAAGGAATCGTACTTTTTCGACATCAAATTACTATGATGATGATGATGATGATTCAGGATTTATATAGCGCTTTATCCCAAGGCTCAAAGCGCTTTACAACACTTTTTGTGGGGGACTTTGTCAGACTGCTTATTAAGGCGCAAATTGCAGCCACGCAGTTTACAATCTTATCAGAGTGAATAGTAGGATACACAGGTGCCCCCATAACAGAATAAGTGATAGACCATCACACGTCCCCTACTCTTTCCGAACAGTGTGTGGGTTCTTTAACGTCCCACACCAGTACTGTGAGACGGGACCTACGTTTATCGTCGTTATCCGAGAAGACTAGAAAGTCTAACCATTTGGAGGTGTCATTACAAAGGCAGCACTTTCTCCTCAGTTAAGACCCTGAGTGTTGGTCCGGTCGAGGATTTGAACCCACGACCTCCTGCACGGTAGTCCGGTGCTCTACCAACTGAGCTAACCGGTTGCTATCAACTATCTACCAACTGAGCTAACCGGTTGCTAACCGGTTCAAATTACTACATAAATCGAACGATTCATTTGTATACAGAACCATTGATGTAGCCTTTTTGGCCAAGGCAACTGCATGAATATTAATACCGTCTCGCAAAAGCTGTCTGGAAACCGCCCCTACATTAATTTGTCTTGTGTATCATGTCCATAATCTTGGACCTCAGCGTAGTTAGAGCACTGTTCGCACTGATACAAGAAACATCTTAGAGGAAACATTGCAACAAGGCTCTTTTAAGTCTGGTAAAAGGTAATAGTGTCCTACATACCTGATATATATCTTTGCAGTTCCGTGTTTAGTTTCACATCTTTCTCTTTAGAAGCTATGCCCCGTTAAAATCCTGGAATATATTAAAAAAAACAAACGGCTCAAAAATAGAAGACGACAAGGGTGAAGAGAGGTTTTTGGATAGGCAGCAAGCAAATCATTTCTCATCACCATAGCACTATGTCAAACGCCAAACAGAAACGACCCTTTACAGTCCGTTAAAAGAGTGACAATGTTAACCCAAGGCACTGAAGCCAATGAGTCTTCCACGGTTTCTTAAGGCATATAAAGCAAAACAAAGCAAAATGATACAAGAGACTTTCCTGAATAATTTACGCTCGCGATGAAATAATGCAAAGAAGAAAACTCAGACAGCGACTAATTAAGCTTAAAATTAAAAGTTATACCACGCCCCAAATATCCTTTAGAGAAAAAGACAACATTGTGACTTCAGGAATACACTTGAATAGCAACTCTTGGCGTGATATTCATGTGCACTAAATTAAAAGTTAACGCCACTTTGTATTCATGTGTCGACATCTGAGATAATACGATAAATAAAATATTTATTAGTGGGACTGTTCTTGGTTTGCCCACCTAATGCGTCCACGTTATGAACCGTTCAGCAGCTACCAAATGTTGTCAAACCTCTATGGGCAATTAATAATTAAGGTGAGAAAGACGCTACCTACCATTAACTACATTCTTTTCAATTATATTTTTTAATCAACGCCAAAGCCTCTTAATTTTAACTTATTTCATTTTGTTTGAGACATTGAAAACCCAAAACGTGTTCTACAACAGTGTTTGCTTTTTGAGACGAAACCTTGAAGTGTAAGATTTAGTAGGATTTACTCGCTTTCTTCTCTTATCACGTTGTCGTCGTGTGGCAAAATAAAACAACTTATTCCTAAGCATTAATTATTCAATTGGAACAGCTCTTTGGTCAGCCTCAATTTGCTGTATCAATAAAGAAAGAATACGCCGGTGCTCTTTAACTAGGTCAATTACACAGTATCTTTCTATCAGCGTTTTCTCGTACATGGATAAAATTGATGCATGCAGAAATACAACTACCATACACGACATGGATTTATTGCTTATCATTTATGTAGCGTGTGAAAATTCGATTAGTCTGATACTTAACTCAAAATAATCAAGTCTTGTTTGTACAAAGCAGCATATAGTGCGACTACGAACGAAGGCCAACCTAACAAATGTTCATAAAAATATTGTGGGGTAGTTTCTAAAGTTACTGTTGCTGTTTCGGTGGGGAAATGAACACAAGAAATTGAGTTAATCAAACAAGTTGATAAAGTAAGTTATACCACCGTAAAGTAAAAGAAAATGGTGCTGACGCTTCGAGCGTTAGCCCTTCGTCGGAGCGAATGATGAAGGGCTAACGCTCGAAGCATCAGCACCCCGTTCTTTTACCTTTGGTGGTACAAATTACTTTATCAACTTGTTTGATTATCCATATTCTTGTGAAATTTTCATACAAATTATCCAATCACGATCGACTATCAAACTGAACAATAGACTCTCCACAAATGATTATATTTCGCTTATGATGCATGTAAATTGCTCTATAACTGTACAAAACATATTAAGATCGAAAAACAAATCATCTTAGTTGGCAGAAACTCGCCACAAATCTGTTGTCCAGCGTCAAAAACAGACAATCAAAATTTGTTTGAAAATTTATTTGGGTGAACTTGGTTCGGCGCACTGTAACACTTTCTGAGAAAATTGGACAGCCAAGCTGTTACTCATAATATGGAACTTAGGCGCGAGCATTGATAAAATTTCAAGTTATTAATATAACTTTATTAAATCCAGGACATATACACTCCATCGAAAGTTCTACCTTTAGTAAAGAAATTTTAAACAACTGCCATCCGCATTGAAATACTTCATTAAAAAAATGAATTAAATTAAACGAAATGAAAATGCCCGCTGATAAATTTTTGAAGGAAAAATTTTGGGAGAAACTGTTTGATTTGATTCGATCCGCAAAGCCTAGCATGACAGCAACCTATCGCGTTAACTTACGATGCCATGGGTTGTTGGAAAATATGTAAACTACCATCGACTTGTTTGATGGCCCACTGCATGTCAAGGAAAGACCAATCATTAATCAAAATCAGTAGGACATACCTCGCTCTGTAGTTACCTGTTGAGACAACATCGTAAGCGTTAAAGTTTAACTCGAGGAAATGTATGAAATGATAAGACGCATGCGCGCACGGTTGGGTTGCAAAGCTTATTACTTTGGATGTTTAATTTGATGAAGACGTCATGGTAGTGAGGGGGTTCCAAACGCCAAAAAGCAATTCAAGGCCATCAAAGAGTCCGAACTTGATCTAATTTGACGGTGCCATTTAGGAAAGGATAATAATAAATGGGACATGAGCTTCAAAGAGTGGTCTATCGATGTCTAAATTTCGTCTAAGTTTCGGTACCTTTCATAAAATCACCCTTCTAGGCACCTGCCACGTGGCAGTGTGCCATGACCATTCAAGGACCACTGGCGGGGGACCTTTTAATTTAGGAACAACAAGTTAGTATCATACAGAGAGGCTGTGGAAAGGCAAAAGGCTGACCTGACGCCCATACGATAAGAAACCGTGGAACCTTTTTCACTGATACAAGCTGATAGCAAATTAGCGTTCAACATCGGTACATAGTGTATATTGGGTTTTATTTTACAGAGGATAATTCTTAATATCGAACACGCCATAAAACGAGTGCAAATGGAAGACTACATTAGAAAGTTCACTCGATTGAGTTTTGGCAATCATAATTTTTTATCACAAACTTTTTCGACAGTACGGTCAATAAGTTAGAAGCAATTTGTATTATTTTACCCGCCCAAACGTTGGAAGAAGTAAGAGCTGAATGGTAAGAATACTAGGTTGTACTGATCATGAACGGCTGTCTGTGCAACAATCTACACGTCAAATCGGTTCAACAAAATGTATTATTTCAAATACGTTGCTATAACTGTTTTCAAAGTTGTCCCACTTACAATAAGCAAAGGATGTATTTTAAAGAATGAACACTTTAATCTTTATTTAGGAGTCAAAGGAAAATAAAGATTTAATAGAGAACACTGTTCTTGTCCCTAAAATTTTACACTGTGGTTGTCTGGATTAAAAGAAGGGCAAACGAGAATTTTGAATTAACTGGCATTGAAAGCACATTAAGCGGGCAACAACGCAATTCGCATTTCAAATGAAGAATTATAATCTTCATTATCTTTTTTTAATAATCTTCAATAACCACACACAATATAAATTTAAACAGGAAAATTGGAATGCCAAGCTTACTTTTACTCCAGGAATATGAAGCAAGATTTAATATTATTTGAAGTTTATCATTAAGCGGATTCCCACTTCTCTTCAGTGTAATTCGCTGAATATAACTTTGCAATAAACTCATCAAAAAGACACAAATTTAACTTTGTTTCTACTTTTAACATTAACCAAAAATTTTGAAAAATGTTTTAGTCGCCGCATCATTAAATATTCAACTTAATGAGTTTCATATCCAGCTACGAAAATAACAATATCTTAGAAACGCAAACCACAATCAATTGTCCTCATTTACCTCTTAGCATGAACAAATAAAAACAATTTTTTTTTCAATTAGTTTAAGGAATGGGGATGGTAGTTCACCGATGAAACAAAATTAAGGCCATTTCCTTGTAAATTTGATGAAATAGAAGAGAAAGAATATTATTCTATAATAAGATATTATTCTTTTCCGTAAAACATGACTGATTCTTAAAATGATATTAAATTTTTGACTTCCACTTTTTTCTATTATTTGATGTCTCTAATTCAAATAACACAATCAATTAAGAACCTCCAGCTTTCAATCTTAATCACACGTCAATGTTAATATCAATCTGAATTTAATCTAAGCACAGAAGGGACACGACATATAAAACAAAAACACACTACAATGTTAGAAACTCTGAAATAACTCACTCTGCGTAAACTAAAACATAACATGTGTGATCAAAATGTAACTGTGTATGTGAATTTGAGTATCAAAAGGATCGTGCACCAATTTAGCGTGATGATGCTATATAATTTCTAGAAGGGTCTGTGGATACCTAATATTTCATTATCGCCGGCTGATTTTTAATTAATCGTGTCAAGGAAAATTGCACTTCAATCAAAGCCAGTCACTTTCCTATTAAACAAATCCTCTCTAAGTTCCACAAATTTAACTTCCTCAATTTCACTTACAACAAAACGCATTGACTCATCTTTCAGCCACCGCGTTCGAGCTCTTGCTGTTTTCTATGCAAACATTTTGGCTCTGAAGTATTTACCAACCTCACTATCAAAATTTTGCTTCCCTCAAGTTCCTAATCCTAAAATCCCATTAAAACAAACCAAAGAATTTCTTTTTCTTTTTTCCCCTCACATTAGCACGCTACCGAATGCAAAGCTCTCAACCACTCAATATTGTGCGAGAGATGGTTAGAAAAGAAGCATTTAAAATCGCTAATTACAAAGGCAGTGGAATATTTTGACAGCCGCAAAAATAATTTAGAAAAATCACTCTCGTTTAATTTTAATTTGTTTAGATTTTTCCGGAATATTTCGGAAGCGGTTTTCGTGAAAAATTCAAATTTTGATGACTGTAACTTCTTTTGCCTTGTTTATTGGTTTAAATAAAAAATCGTCAACTGCGGGGATGAAACAAAATATCGATTGCATAATGAATGACCTTATGGAAGCAACTGTTGCTATGACTACGTAATAAAGACACCCTTCGTTCGTTCCATTGTGACTCTGTGCCATTCATTTGAAAAACGCCTGTGTAGCTAAACGTTTTCTCTAAATGCCAAGCATTATGGGCTTTTTTGAAAATGAGCAGAAAGTGAAACAATTTCTTGCATTTTTATTCCTTATCTGTTTCAGATCGTTAGCCAATAAACTTATCTTTATCATTTTCTAGGTTACATCAAACGCCATTTGAAATCAATAAAATTTCCTACATTCAAAAATGTTGTAGAATTAATGGCTTTTTCAAATTTTCTTGACAATAAGAAATTGTTATAAAAAAAGAATGACTCATTAAGGAATTGTGGGCACCAGCTGTGAAAAAAGTTGAAGCAATGGACCTTGTGCATTAAACATAAAAATTCAAAGGCAGTTTCAATCGTGTGGGCACGCTAAGTGAGAGCTTGCGCAAAGTTCTACGCGGTACACATTCCAATTTCTCTTACAGCTAACGCCAAGGACATACGCGCTGAACCACAAACAGTTCTGAAAACAATTATGCTTACGACACTCAAACTAGAGAATCGTTCACAACAAATCTTACCTTAGAAATAGAAATTGAGCAGTGCAACTTTTTTACACCCGTGTAAAAATACCTTTTCGCTTAAGCCCTTCTGTTAGGAATAATCGCAAATGATGCCTTTACTATACCTTGCGTTTCGTGTCAGCCAACAGCTCGGGTCTGCAGCTGTGTTCAGTGTTTTATGTTTTATGAAACTGCCGTGGTAACGTATTTAATTTCTAACACGGAGTGGGATTAGGTGGCAAATTGAATCGGTGGGAGGTATAGAGTGAATGGTCAGTCTTAACGGGTGTCCTTACCGCATTTTAGTTTACACCATATTTTTTGGGCGGCAATAAGACCGGCTCCGGGCAGTTGGATCCACAGACGAAAAAGTTAGAACCACGCTGTATAGTAAAACAAACAGAACCATAGTACAGTACTGTTCAGTAGCTTTACAAAGAATGGTCACACTGCATGGTTTGATTCGCAGATGAAAAAGTTAGAACCACACTGTATAGTAAAACAAACATTACCACAGTGCAGTACAGTACTGTTCAGTAGCTTTACAAAGAATGGCCACAATGCATGGTTTGATCCACAGATGAAAAAGTTAGAACCACACTGTATAGTAAAACAAACAGTACCACAGTACAGTACTGTTCAGTAGCTTTACAAAGAATGGCCACACTGCATGGTTTGATTCGCAGATGAAAAAGTTAGAACCACACTGTATAGTAAAACAAACAGTACCACAGTACAGTACTGTTCAGTAGCTTTACAAAGAATGGCCACACTGCATGGTTTGATTCGCAGATGAAAAAGTTAGAACCACACTGTACAGTAAAACAAACAGTACGAAAGTACAGTACTGCTCAGTAGCTTTACATAGAATGGTCACACTGCATGGTTTGATCATATACATATATATATATATATATATATATATATATATATATATTAAAAACGGTTATAAAATGCCTCAAGCCAACAAAGAATGCCACTGCGTCAGGAGGATCAATGAAGATTCACAGTCCAAGCCTCACCACAAAAATGAATTTAAAAACGTTAGATAAAGCAAGGACGGACAACTTCTGACGATAAAAAAGTTAAAAAGTTAAAAATTTAATAGAAAAAACGTTTCGGTCTTAGACCTTCGTCAGTTACCTGACGAAGGTCTTAGACCGAACTGACGAAGTTCGAACTTACTTAACTGACGAAGGTCTAAGACCGAAACGTTTTTTCTATTAAATTTTTAACTTTTTAACTTTTTTATCGTCAGAAGTTGTCCGTCCTTGCTTTATCTAACGTTTTTATATATATATTATATATAGCTATATATATATATATATATATATATATATATATATATATATATATATATTACATACATATATAAGTGTAGAAGTTGATTAACGTAAAACAGTGCTCAATATATGAAAGTAGAGCGAAGTAGATGTTGCGGGAGAAAAAAACACGCAAACTACACGTTCATCCCTACAAGCCTGTTTCGTGGTTGCCCACTCGTCAGGGGATTTATAGAGTGAAATCCCCTGACGAGTGGGCAACCACGAAACAGGCTTGTAGGGATGAACGTGTGGTTTGTTTGTGTTTTTTTCTCCCATATATCATATATATATATATATATATATATATATATATATATAAAAAGTTATGATGCTTCGAGCCAACAGGGATGCCACACGCCAGAAGGATCCAAAAGGATTCGTAGTCCAAACCTCGAGTAATGAAATTTGTAGGCAATTGTGGAAAACGAGGACGGACAACTTCGAGCGAAAAAAAAAAAAATATATATATATATACAGTAAAAAATCTAAAAAAAGTTTAAAAATTTAATAAAAATAGACGTTTCGGTCAATGACCTTCATCAGTTGCAGTGCAAGTGAATAAGAAATAACAATGTCCTTAAATAGGTTTACAGTATAAAAGATGACATAATATAACAAAGATGATTACATAACAGGGCGTGGTAACACATGAAAATGAAAAAATTAACCAATGATAAACAATCGGTGATTACTAAGCGAGAAACTATGACAATGCGATACAAAACTCAAGAAACGCAAACCAAATATGAATAAATAATCGGATATAATACAAAAAGATTAATGTTAAAAAACTATAACATGATTCGTCAAGTCAGCCAAAAGTGTGAAGGGACCCGCATGTAAAATATTCACGGTATTCATAAAAGGCCATCCTAGGAAAAACTTGTAATAAAAACCCCAAACAAAGCCCTTGAAGCTATGCCGCGGCAAGGCACAACAGGCGCCCTGAACAGGGCCCTTAAACAACAATAATGTAATAAATTCCCCGATGGGGGCCCCTGAGAAAACCTTGCACTAACAAAGCTAACAAGATCCAAGGTCAGGGCCTTTGAACACCTGAACTAAGATAACCGCCAAATTAGCAAGTTATTTTTACGCTAGTTGTAGTTTATTCTTTTTTTCGAGTGGAATTCCTGACGTTTATTCAAGCCAAAAGGTGCCAGAGAGAACAACTGTGCGCTCCAATATGCCTCTTTAGTGATTAAAAGCTTTTCGATGTTACTTGTATTGTTTGCATTTATCTGCACTTGATCAATACACTGGAAAGAAAAATCGTTTAAGTCGTGCGGTGTTCTGTTGAAATGAATCGCTACCTCACAAGTCTTTTTCTTGGTCAGCATGGCAGACTTGTGGTTGCGAAATCTAACTCTAAAATCTGTTGTTGTAGAACCAATGTATTGTAAGTTACATTTCTTACACGAAGCCAAATAAATGACATTTTTTGAATCACAAGAAAGTTTCGATCGTATCTTATAGCTCTTGCCTGTTTGAAAACTTTGGAAAGAATTTGATTCGACAAAGTAATTGCAACAGAGATCACATCTTGTTCTTTTGCATTTAAAGCAACCCCTAACCTCAATAGCCTCTTCAACTTCAATGTTAGAGCCATAACGAGATGGCGCTAACAATTCCTTAAGGTTTTTAGATCTTCGAAAAGAGGCTATGATGGAATTTGGCGGGAAAAATTCTTTTAATTTGGGGTTGGATTCCAAAATACCTAGGTGTTTTCTGATGATGCGACCAACATCAGGTAAATTTGGATTAAATGTTGTTACAAATGGAAACAATTTCTTCTCAGCTTTGGCACGAGTTCTAAGTAAGTCAGTTCTAGATGTAGTTAAGGCTTTAGAAAATTGATCTTCCACTAGTTTTGTGGGATAACCCTGATTGACTAGATAACCCTTGTATTCAGTTGTTCTCTCGGCAAGAAATACTTGTTCAGAGCAGTTTCTCTGTAACCTAGTTGCTACGCCATAAGGGATAGCCTTGAAAACGTGTTTGGGGTGAGCACTTGATGGTGGAAGATACAAGTGGCTATCAGTTGGCTTTGAATAAACGTCTGTCTGAATGAAACCCCCGATGAGATGTAGAGTTAAATCTAGCACGTGAAGCTCGCTTTCAGAAAAAACTAATTCAAATTGAATAGTAGGATATAGAGAATTTATAAAGTCAGTAAACTCATGCAGTGCAGGGAGGCCTTGTTGCCAGAGATCAAAAACATCGTCACGGTATCGCCACCATAAGGCCGGCTTTATGGGGCCAGAAAATTTAGCTTGATAATCTATTTCCCCCATGGCAAGATCCGCGTAACTACAGGCGTTCTTTGGGCCCATGGCTGTGCCATGAATTTGTAGGAAAAAGTTTTCCTTAAAAACCGAGTGATTGCTCTTCAAACAAATTTCTACTGCTTCTAAAATGCAATTAGTGGATGGAAGCTGGTTTTCTCTAGCATTCAGTGCCTTCTTGACTGCAGTAAGACCGAGTTGATTATCTATGTTGGGGAACATTGACACAACATCCCAAGAAACTAAAAGGGTGCCTTCGGGGAAAGGGCCACTCCTATTAAGATCCTCAATTCTGTTAAGTAAATCGGTCGTATCCTTGATGAAAGATGGCAACTTACGAGCCAACGGTTGCAAGTAAAATTCACTGAAGGCTGAAAGATTTTCTATAGCCGTACCACAACACGATGTGATAAGCCTGAGTGGGTTCCCTGCTTTGTGGGTTTTAATATTACCGAAGGCGACCCCTGGTTTGGCTTTTTTGTTAATTATCCAATTAGCTAATTGGTCTGAAATTTCACCTTTTCTGACCCATTTGTTGCACCAACTCTCAACTACAGCTAAATGCCTATATGTAGGATCTTCCTGTAAGGATTTATAATGGAGCTGGTTATGAAGCTGGCCAAACATTTTATCTTCGTATTCCCCTTTATCAATTAAGACGAAACGAGAACCCTTATCTTGTATACGAATTACTACATCAGAATTTCTAAATTGCTTTAACGCTACCCGTTCCCCTTTGGTTAAATTATCTCTAGCTGATTTAATGTTACGAGGGTTTATCAAATCACGCCTAACGCTAGCTAGAAAAAGTTCAAGTTCTGGATACCTTGATGGCGGTGGCTTCCATTTCTTTTCCTTTGGAACTTGAGGAAGGTGACTAGGTGGTTCTTGGCTATCCTCAGGATTGCCTTCAATGAAAAATACTGCTGTCCGCAAGCGGGCTTCAAAAGCTTCCAAATCATCATATACACGCTGCCAATCAACATCTTTTGGCATGGGGCAGAAAGATGGTCCTTTCTTGAGTAGATTGGTTTGGTCATGATTGATGGACTGGCTTGAAAGGTTGATGGGATCCAACTGATGTGAATCGTTAGCAGTCGTTGTAACAGGCCTCCTGCGCTTTCGACGAAAAAGTTGTCGTTTCCTCAGTAGCCTGTGTAACCCGTGGAAACGACGGTTTTGTGTGGCAGTTATAGTGGGTGGATCTATGGTGTTACTGGATGAAAGTAATTCCTGATCTAACGGAATTGTTTTTAACAACTTTCTTTGCTCGCGTTCTTTCAAAATGCGAAGTAGGTTGGAATTTTCCGTTTTCAGACCATTCCAGATATAGTTCTTTTAGTTTCTTGGGATGTTGTGTCAATGTTCCCCAACATAGATAATCAACTCGGTCTTACTGCAGTCAAGAAGGCACTGAATGCTAGAGAAAACCAGCTTCCATCCACTAATTGCATTTTAGAAGCAGTAGAAATTTGTTTGAAGAGCAATCACTCGGTTTTTAAGGAAAACTTTTTCCTACAAATTCATGGCACAGCCATGGGCCCAAAGAACGCCTGTAGTTACGCGGATCTTGCCATGGGGGAAATAGATTATCAAGCTAAATTTTCTGGCCCCATAAAGCCGGCCTTATGGTGGCGATACCGTGACGATGTTTTTGATCTCTGGCAACAAGGCCTCCCTGCACTGCATGAGTTTACTGACTTTATAAATTCTCTATATCCTACTATTCAATTTGAATTAGTTTTTTCTGAAAGCGAGCTTCACGTGCTAGATTTAACTCTACATCTCATCGGGGGTTTCATTCAGACAGACGTTTATTCAAAGCCAACTGATAGCCACTTGTATCTTCCACCATCAAGTGCTCACCCCAAACACGTTTTCAAGGCTATCCCTTATGGCGTAGCAACTAGGTTACAGAGAAACTGCTCTGAACAAGTATTTCTTGCCGAGAGAACAACTGAATACAAGGGTTATCTAGTCAATCAGGGTTATCCCACAAAACTAGTGGAAGATCAATTTTCTAAAGCCTTAACTACATCTAGAACTGACTTACTTAGAACTCGTGCCAAAGCTGAGAAGAAATTGTTTCCATTTGTAACAACATTTAATCCAAATTTACCTGATGTTGGTCGCATCATCAGAAAACACCTAGGTATTTTGGAATCCAACCCCAAATTAAAAGAATTTTTCCCGCCAAATTCCATCATAGCCTCTTTTCGAAGATCTAAAAACCTTAAGGAATTGTTAGCGCCATCTCGTTATGGCTCTAACATTGAAGTTGAAGAGGCTATTGAGGTTAGGGGTTGCTTTAAATGCAAAAGAACAAGATGTGATCTCTGTTGCAATTACTTTGTCGAATCAAATTCTTTCCAAAGTTTTCAAACAGGCAAGAGCTATAAGATACGATCGAAACTTTCTTGTGATTCAAAAAATGTCATTTATTTGGCTTCGTGTAAGAAATGTAACTTACAATACATTGGTTCTACAACAACAGATTTTAGAGTTAGATTTCGCAACCACAAGTCTGCCATGCTGACCAAGAAAAAGACTTGTGAGGTAGCGATTCATTTCAACAGAACACCGCACGACTTAAACGATTTTTCTTTCCAGTGTATTGATCAAGTGCAGATAAATGCAAACAATACAAGTAACATCGAAAAGCTTTTAATCACTAAAGAGGCATATTGGAGCGCACAGTTGTTCTCTCTGGCACCTTTTGGCTTGAATAAACGTCAGGAATTCCACTCGAAAAAAAGAATAAACTACAACTAGCGTAAAAATAACTTGCTAATTTGGCGGTTATCTTAGTTCAGGTGTTCAAAGGCCCTGACCTTGGATCTTGTTAGCTTTGTTAGTGCAAGGTTTTCTCAGGGGCCCCCATCGGGGAATTTATTACATTATTGTTGTTTAAGGGCCCTGTTCAGGGCGCCTGTTGTGCCTTGCCGCGGCATAGCTTCAAGGGCTTTGTTTGGGGTTTTTATTACAAGTTTTTCCTAGGATGGCCTTTTATGAATACCGTGAATATTTTACATGCGGGTCCCTTCACACTTTTGGCTGACTTGACGAATCATGTTATAGTTTTTTAACATTAATCTTTTTGTATTATATCCGATTATTTATTCATATTTGGTTTGCGTTTCTTGAGTTTTGTATCGCATTGTCATAGTTTCTCGCTTAGTAATCACCGATTGTTTATCATTGGTTAATTTTTTCATTTTCATGTGTTACCACGCCCTGTTATGTAATCATCTTTGTTATATTATGTCATCTTTTATACTGTAAACCTATTTAAGGACATTGTTATTTCTTATTCACTTGCACTGCAACTGATGAAGGTCATTGACCGAAACGTCTATTTTTATTAAATTTTTAAACTTTTTTTAGATTTTTTACTGTATATATATATATATTTTTTTTTTCGCTCGAAGTTGTCCGTCCTCGTTTTCCACAATTGCCTATATATATATATATATATATATATATATATATATATATATATATATATATATATATATATATCAGGGACGGCGGAGCAAATTTTGAAGTGGGGGGGCTGAAAACGAGCGCCGGAGGCGCGAGTTGGTAGGGGGGTCTGGGGGCATCCTCCCGCAGAAAATTTTGAAATCTAGGGCGTTTTCCATTTAGCAAGAGATTCCGGAAATTCCGGTTGGGATGTAAATGGAACGCACTTTTTTGGTACGTTCCACTGGAAAATTTCCGGAATAAACGGAGCGTCTGAAAAGGTAGTCCCGTTTTCCCGTTGGAAACCTTCCGATGGAAAATGCGTGTTCCATTTACGAGTTTCATGAGGTTTCACCAGTTCCAGACCTTTCACGCCGGTGATTCTTCACGACCACATCTTCGGTAAAGAGAAATGACAGATTCTTCTACAGTCCCATGGGAATGAATGGAACTTGTGTCAAATGGAACACGTTCCTCACCGATGGAAATTTCCCAATGAAATTTCCGGAATTTTTCGGTAAATGGAAAACGCCCCTAGAGTCTCGGAAATTGTATTTACAACATTCTCCGCGACATACTTCTTGAAATAATTAGCCTGGATAAAGCGTAAAATGAAAGGTACTTTTAATGCTTACAGCAATATTTTGGAGGTTATTTCTCAGCCTTCCGGTCTCCAACGCTAACCTGCGGTTTTTGGACACAAGCTTCCCGTCTGTGGGAAGGAAGCACACGCTGAGAAAATGTTAAAAATACGTAAATGCGAAAAGTTTCCGACGAGGCTTGTATAAAGTTGTAGCTTAAACAAAATAAAATGTCATCCTCCTCAAAAGTGGGGGGGCTAAAGCCCCCCCAGCCCCCCCGGCTCCGCCGTCCCTGTATATATATATATATATATATATATATAGGCAATTGTGGAACACGAGGACGGACATATATATATATATATATATATATATATATATAGGCAGTGTAAAATATTTACCAAACGATGGGCTTCCAGTAAGAGGATCCAAGGATGCAATGCCTTCTCCAAATTTTATAGATCTGTGTAATTGTACAGGATAAAGACAAACTCTTGACTGTTCCGGCTTTTAATAAAACGACGTTTCGGCTATTCAGCCTTCCTCACGTTGGAATAGTATTTACAATAAAAACTATGAAACGTTACGCACCTACATATATATATATCTATATATGAAATAGTTAGAACCGCGCTGTTCCACATGTAACAGAATTTTCCTGAGGCAGAAGCATTTCAATAGTGCGTAATCAGACTCATGTTACGTTATCTATTATTGTAAATTGAAAGGAAATCAAACTTTGTCTGTTATGATACTTTAGACTTCACAGCTCGCTTTGAATTTGCATTATTTTGATTTTGTCATTATTTTGATTTTACCTGTATTTCTCATGACTAGTTTTGATCTCCAAATTTTAATATTGACTATTCGAATGCATTTTTATTCCTTAAGT
The DNA here is from genome assembly GCA_949710005.1 of Ricordea florida. Classification (NCBI taxonomy): domain Eukaryota; kingdom Metazoa; phylum Cnidaria; class Anthozoa; order Corallimorpharia; family Ricordeidae; genus Ricordea; species Ricordea florida. The sequence goes on along the minus strand of OX453283.1, from coordinate 22,357,911 downwards.
TGTTCGCTTTGATTTCTTGCATCCCTCCCCCGGGGAGAAACTTTAAGGAAAGCGCAGAATCAAAAGCGAAATGAACAAAAAGTCTGTAACCAAAAAAAAAAATGTCTCGAAAAAAGAATAGATCGAAAGAGACATTTCAGGCTGCACTTATGAAGTCACAAGAGAAATGGACGAGAAAATCTACAAATAAAACAAAGTATCCGCAGTATATTTACGGCTAACTCATGATAAATCTGTAACACGTACTTACGCCTACAGGATGAATTGGATGACGCTGTATCGCCACTGATTGATAAATAGCTTACTCAGTTCTCGCCGATCCGCTGTGATCGGCTGTGATCATATGTAAAGATTCAATTCGCGATCTTCAGTTGAACGGTTCCTGCGATCATTGGATCTCCTGCAATCGTGTGCGATCGTGTGCAATCGTGTACGATCGCCTGCAATCGTGTGCGATCGTCTGCGATTATCTGTGAAGCAGGCTTCAGCGGGTTCATTATTCGCATGCATTACGTCAGCATATATAATCGTGACATGACGATAGATAGACTGATAGATAGAAAACCGAAACCTAGACTCGGCCTACCTTTCAGGTAGCCCGAGTAATCAGTCTTTTTTGGCTCTGACTCATTTTATGATTCTGACTACAGCAGTGTAACTTGTCCTTGACTGTTGGTAATACACTATGCGAGAGGAGGTGTACATATA